>JAQQPU010001944.1:27207-38420 GCA_029168905.1 Artemia sp. Kazakhstan ARC1039 | reverse complement strand
TTTTTTAAAACAATAAAAAACTTTAGCGTAAAGAGCGAGGCGTTGAGGAGGGGACAGCCCCTTTCATATACGGAATAATTTCTGTTCGTTTTAAGTTTTAATGTCGCTCCTTACTTTCAGTTTAAAAAACTTGTTTTTTTTATTTAATGAGAAGTAAGAAGTCAAGTTGAAACTACAAATGAACAAAAATAATTGCTTCGCAGCGTTTGCAACATGTCTTCAAAACTGGTGCAAATAAACCGACCAAAGATAATTTTTTATACTTACACGATTATGCAAAATTAGCCCCTTGTTGAAAAGTTTTTCACGATGGGAATTTCAAAATTGTACTTTTTGTTTTGATTTAACATCACGCTATGTTTGAAGGATTTCAGGCTCTTTTCAAAATTCTCAGACTTTTTTTTTACCGTATAATAATTAATATTGTCAAATTAGCTTCAATTATAACGTTTTATTCATAAGACAGTTTCTTTGAAAACGTATTTTTTTTGGTTTGCATGAACCGTGCATCGCACTTTACTTGGCTGTAACAATTACTCCAACCATAATGGACAGCAATGGTTTTTAGCGAAAGTGATTTTGATGAAGTATTTTTCATGTTTCTTTGCCTCTTTACAACGCTAGAAATGGCACCAAAAGGTGATATTTTTGGTGCCATAGGGCATTTCACTCTGGTGCTATAAGGACAAATTTACAAGAATCACGTATATTGAACACTATCTTTCAAATGAGCCACTAAATACCTGTCTACAATCATCAAACGAGTACTTAGACAATTTAGCTATCCTTAGATAATTCCTCCCGAGAATATCTGCCCGTTTTCTCCAACCCTTTGAAGGGCCCACGCTGCAGAACCATATTCGATCACAGTAATTACCAGTTCGCAGTCACGGTACTTGCTAAGCGAGCTCTTTAAAGGTCGATGCCAATGATTCTATGAGGCCATGGATGCAAAAACTATTATAAGATTGGGGGAGCCCCCAAAATTATGTCCTAGTGCCTGGGAAAAGTGTATGAAAACCAGGATGTGTCACAAAGTAAACACGCAATTTTAGATCTATCAAAAAATCTCCTATCCCCCCGTCCTTGGGTTTTGGCTGTGTATAGTCTCGGCCACCCAAATAGCGTCACTGCAAAAAAAAAGAGAACTTGTGCACTCAAGGGTTTTTCTTATTTTTTAATCTCGGTTTAATATTAAGCCATATATCTCGGTTGCTAGAATTTTCTTCTATCTAGGGAAATTTAATACCTGTGGATATTAATTTTTTGAGCGTATTTTCTAACTTGGACTCTCGTGGGGAAAATTCATAGCCGATGGTCTTTTAAATGTCACTGATTTCAATATTGTTCCCTTCCTTCCCATGGGAGAATTTTTCTAGCTAACAGAACTGAGGTTAGACTGATAGTTAGTTTAGAAATAGCAGAGCATGTATAAACTGATTAAATTTAGGGATGAAGAAGGAGAAACGTCGAAAAGGTAAAATTTGATGGTAATTAAAATTCAGTTCTAACCATCATTCTATTCCATCATCATGGTTTGTTAAAATCTGTTACAATGGTAAAAATAAAATAATATATAACAAAGACACGCCCAGGAGGATTGAGCTATGCCAAGTTCCTAATAAAAGAGAAGTGTCAGAACTGGTTTATTTCAGTTGTAAAATAAGTTGTAATTCTAAGATGTAATTCTAAATTATGTGTATCGTATATATTGTAAAACTGGTTGATTTCAGTTGTAAAATACATTAATTAATATTGATTCTAAATTTTGTGTATCATATAATACATAAGTTACACATAATTGTATAATCAGTCAGCTATCGAAGAGGAATTTGGCAGAGAATGTGTATTCAAAATGTTTGGTATTTATTTGCATCCTAGTTCCATTCCTCTGTGCAGCTAGTATCTTGGATTTTGAAGCTAGTACATATAATTTTATAGATGTGCCTTAATGACGTGATACAATCAGTTAGGTTTTCTTAAGTCCATAATGTTTGTCATTGACTTGACCAGATCACTCATTTATCATATCACTTTGACACATTTAACAATAAGTGTAATTGTAGCACGGAAAACTAAAGGGGAAAAAAAATACTAAGTATAAGGGAAACAAATTTATTTTCCTGCGTAATCGGATTGAAAAAACTTAGCTTTTAATTTTTGGAGATTAATACAGAACACAAATTAATGTCATCTGCGTTTCTATTGCGTCATTATGTTTCTATATATATATTATATTTCTGTATCTAAGTTTCTAGATTCATGAGGAAAAATTGCGAAGCAAAAAATACATGACTCTTTCTTTTTACAGCCACCAGCAACCCCATTTCAGCCACGGCGTTAAACCCCAAGGAGCAGACGGTAGAAAACGCCACCCAATCCAACCCACCGCCTGACAGTGTCTTAGAAAGTAACTGCGCTCAATCCCTTCCCGAATTTTTTACACCTTCATGGTATGGGAGCTTTGACGACACGGCAGAATCAGGTGCAAATTCACCAGCTCAAGCTGCTTCACCATCCCTCAGATCAGTCACCTCAGGTCATGCTTCCTCTCTTGGAAATCTCCAGAGCAGCTTTGATGATTCGGAAAGTAATGGATTTCAAGATTTTGGGTCTGATTTTGCGTTGGACAATGTCAACACGGAAGATTTGATTTATCAGGTAATATATTAATAATAATTCTTATTCTTCAGCAGAACATTATCGTCACGTATTATTACAATGCTTTTGCACTTTGAATCTTACGTTTTTATTTCCCTGTGCCATGAATACTGTACTTTTGTGAATGTCTCCAACATATCTCTGGAAAGACACTTTTGTCGAACAGTTAGTGGCAAAGAGATGTTTGTGTGGCTAATATATTTCAAACTCTATTAGTGATTACAGTTTGGGCTAATAGCAACCGGAACACTAAAAAAGGAAGTTTTGATGACAATTGAAAACACAAAAAAAAATCTTTTTTTTATGCTGATTCCAAAAATATCATTTTGTTATATTTAAAGTTACCTTTCAAAAGCTAGGAGCCTAAAAAAATTTGCCTGGTTTTCGACCAAAGAGGAAAACATCCACAAAAAGGCACGCGATCTTGATGGAAATTGCACCATCAAATTCAGGATATCACTCCTACCCACAAAAATGTGGAATTTTGCATTATTTTTTTCCGAGAAGAAAGATCACAGCTTCATGTTTATTTGTTCGTTTCATTGTCGTTTTTTTCCTCAAGGGTGATCGCATCGAACCAATGGTCCTATACAACTTGGTAACGCCAATTCGGGAATGTGCCTGATGCCTCAAAAAACACATCTTTAAACCCAGTCTTTCTAACGCTACATGGTACTTGAGATAAATACAGAAAAAGGCCGGGGGGAGGGGGAGAAATTAGTCTCTAATCTCCCTTAACTTGGACTAAGCCTGAATATGGGTGCTTAAGATTATGCAACAAACATTATGAACACTAGAAAAGCCGTCCCGTTTTCTATAAAGGAGGAAACACCAAAAAAACGAGTAATTTTGATGAAAATTATACCGTCAAATTCAGCATCAGCATATAAGACCTCTATTTTAGGGGTTTTAAGCCATTATCTAAAAAGGTGAAAGTCCGTATTTTTCCAGAGAAAGATGGTCAGATATGAGTGTTTTTGTTAGTCCCCCCTTCCTCCTCAGTGGTGATAGTATCCAACCAATAATCATATAATATCGTGAAAAGGTTCACTAGAAAGAAAATTGAACGCTCCACTGACGTTTTCCATTAGTAGAAAATATTGTGCTGAGACAAAGTATTAATTTATGCCCTTTTGTGCTATAAAACGACAACAATTTTAGCCCAAATGATGTAAAACAAACTCGAGTGAAAATTCTGAGATGGCCAATCGATTTAATTGGTTAAAAGACCATATAGGCCTACTGAACCATACAATTATTTTTCCATACAACTGTCCTTGCACAGAGGCCTTCGAGAAGGGGAGGACTTACATTATCTTTTCTGGTTTCAGCTTCTTCTGTATCTATAATTAATTTTGTTATCGTAGATTGTGGGTGATTTAGATGTGTGCTAGTTGTGCTTCATGTGTCTAAGTCATTAGTCACCTGATATTTATGTTGTGTTGCTCTTATCTCTAATTCTATTTTCTACTGAATGCCAAGATGCGAGCTTACATTCTAAGAGAAATATAAAAGAGCCCAGATCCTCCTCTTCTAGCCCAGCTTTGAGGCATGTATATTTTAAACAGTTTTCTTTTCTTCACCATGTTCTCTGAGATTTATACCCCCTACCCCTCCTTGCGATGCTAATTACCCATTTAGTAGTTGAAAAAATGCATTTTTTTTTAAGTTTGAGTAAATTTTTGAATTACCGAGATTGAATAGTGTTTTTCAATAATGTTATTTTGCAGAATGCGTCGCAGTTACCCAGCTTTCAAGATACTTATTCGCCTCATTATAAAACAGGAAGAAGTTTAAGCTTCAAGTCAGAGTCGCAAACCCCTCTGTGTGGCCAATCCAAATTTAGACGTCAAGCATCATTTCAATACCAACACAATCATAGTACACTTCAGCAGTTCACACCATTTACCAGTTCGGGCAGCACAAACAGCTTGCCCGGAATAAGCTGCTCTTTCAAAGTAGAGGACGGTTCTTTCGATATTCTCAAAAGAAAAACAACAGAGAGGTAAATCTTGTATTTTCAATTTCATGACAAATTGTTTCGTACAAGGGGCATTTGATCGACTCTGTATTGGTCTTCTGCACAGTTTTAAATTGGGCAATTTCGATTAGAGTTTTGTAGTCAAATTATTACAACTACAGTTGTTTTCCTAACTTTTTGTCTTAATGGTGGTCTCCCTGGCCCTGCCTACATACCTTGGAATTGTCAGCGGAGGATCAGAAAAAAATAAAACGAATTTTTGCATTAAGGGAACCGTTAATATTCCCTTAGTCTAGTGTGCGTTCATCGAAAGTCTCATGCCAATCGGAGAAAAAATAATTTGAGAAGTCATGAATCGATTAAACGCATTCATTTTCGAAGTATTTTCACCTTCTGTTTGTTTTCTTTAGCTATTTCCGGGCCCCGTAACATCCCCTCCCCTACCAACAAAAGTGTGTGGCCTTCTTACCCCAATAATAATCCTTGAAAGTTTCAAGCCAATCGCAAAAGTTGTTGCTTGACCCTATTTGGGACTAATTTTTGAAGGGAGGTCGGTGCCCCAAAACTAAATTTAGCTTGTAAAATAAGGTTCACGTGGCCTAGGGACGTATAGGTTTTAGTTTTAATTCTTTTCAAAAGAAGAGTTAGAAAAAGAGTGGCCTCGCGAGCCAATATTTTTTAATTTTTTTATGAATTGGGGTTTCCTTTGACCCAAAGACTTTCAAATATAAGTTTCAAGCCCCCCCCCCCCTCAAAAAAATCCAGTCCTAGTTTTACCTGCAACATATTTTTGTTTTTTGTTTTGTGCATAAAGGTTCCATTGTCCCAGGAACTTACCGGTGTACGTGTCAAGCCATATGAAAAAGAACAGTTTCTTGGCCTTTTTTTCGGGGGAGCCAATGTTCTTTCTTTTTTTTGTGCACTAGGATCCTCTTGATCCAAGGTTCTTAAGATGTAAGTATTGATCCGATCAGAATAAGTTCTTTTGGCCCGTTTTAGACCTCACCTATGGGAGGATTCTATCATAGATTAATTTTTGTTGTACATTAGGCTCCCCTTGCCCCAAAGACTGACGGAAGTAAGTTTCAAACTGATCAGGGACAACAAGTTTATTGTTCATATCAGGGTTCCCGAGCAACCCTCTTCCTCCCAAGATAAAGTTTGGTCCCCTAAGTCGTTGTTACGATTCTTGGAAGCTTAAGGACAATTGTAAATAAGGTTTATTGGACTATTTCGGGGGCCATGCCCTAACTAAAAAACATTGTTTCGGGAAGTCAAATTTTCTGTGCGATTTTTTCTTGTGGATTGGGGTCCCCACGGCCGAAAGATTTCGCCCAAGATCAAACCGGTATTTTCCCACTAGATTGCCTGTATGTGCATAGTCGGCAATATCCATAATTTATGGCTTTTATCCCAGGGCATGTTGTTTCTAGAGGCATATTTATTCTACCTTTCAACTATTTTGAGCAAAAGATCGTCATAATGTTGGTCCGAAAGCATTGGGGATGTAGAGAAAACGGTACGGGAGGGAGCTAGTTGCTCTCCAATGACTTCCAACTTTAGAAAGTACACTAGAGCTTCCAATTTCCAATTTATTAAGCCCCTCTAAGTTTGTGCAGCCAAAAAAAGAGAAAAATAAATTTACGGCACATGTCTCTTTGCTAAGGCAACGCTAGAACGTTGGCTCTGATTACTCCTTGGTGTGTTGTACCTTTTTTTACTTTTTGTGGGTCACTAAGCCAGTAAGATTAGTCAACCCTATGCTAATAATGGTGGGTTTTTTTTCAGGAAAGATTCACTTTCAGTATCTGAAAATTCTTGCGGCTCTGAAACCCAATCTACTTCACAGTTATGTGCGGTTTGTGGAGACAACGCGGCTTGTCAGCATTATGGCGTTCGAACATGTGAAGGCTGTAAAGGATTTTTCAAGGTAAATAGTGGAAGAAAATTAGTGACAGATTTATGATACATTTTACTTGAAGCGGTTGTGTGACTTTTATCATGGCGAAGCAGGTTGTTCTCCAATGCATGCACATCATTTTGGCTTCTCATGGTTGCAGGAGTAGCTGCAATCTAACTCTTTGTCAGTAAACAGCCCGGATCAGTTATATGTAAAGTTGATTCGGGAATGATAACTATTTTATCTTAATAAAAAAAATTTTTTGGGCGAACAAATATTGTGGAATTTATAAAATGAGCTTGAAATCCCTCAAAAATGGTGGCGAATAGAAATGAAAAATGTACTATGGAAATCGCCATGGTGGAAAACTCTTGACTAGAGTTTTTGAGCCCATCACCTTCAAAAACAATGAAAATTGCTTTAGTTTTGTTGTAGCAGTGATGCATCTCCTTTTTTTCTACCACGGCAAGTCTAACAGGCTACCGCAAGATCGTTGCGAAATGTTACGAATTCTTCTCGATAGCTCAATCTTACAGGGCCATATGATGCAACAAATACCCCTTTTCGGTGACATTTCTCGAGAAAGGTTAGGAACCATAATTAGGGTTCTGTCAGAATTTCCACGGTCAAAATCCTTAACTGAAGGATGAAAATATCCTCACTTTATACTCGCCCTACCAGCCTCCCTAGTAAATGAAAACAAAAACATAGATTTTGACAAAAAATCTGCCCAATGAAAAAAAGGACATTTAAATTTGATCCAGGAATAACAAATGCTACTTATGTTTGTTTTAACATAAAAGTTTAATTATAAAGCCAATCTTTTAAGAATTCAAGAAACGCTGATATGCAAAAAAGATGTTTTAATATTCTATTTTTACAGCACTATTGGGGCTAGGAACCTCTGCGACATGTAAGAGTTCATTTGAAATCTAATACTTGTATCTGCGTTTTCTGTTTAAATTCGTCTTGAGAGCAAGATTTTAAACTGGAACATGGGCCCAAAAAATAGACTTTTCGTGGCATTTTGGAGTGGATAGCCATAAACAGTTTATTATTAAATATCTTTATTAGTGAATCCCTAAACATTGTATTTATCTTCGTAAAAGTATTTATCTTCAATATATACAATATCTTCGTATTGTATTTATCTTCGTAAAAGTTAGAAATTATTTTAGAATTTCGTTAAAATTATGTTAGAGAAAGAATTAGAAGACGCTTATAAATTACGAAAACACATTACAAAATAAACAGTACTAGCGAGGCACTGGAAAATCGTAGGGGCATGGAAATAGGCAACCAAGAATTTTTTTTTGCAATTAGGGTTTTACTTCCCTACCCCGTCAAGGCGTGCATGAATTGGTCGGAGGTTTTGATTTTCTTTTAGAATTCCCTTGTTTTAACCTTATATTCTTCATAAGAATAAAATTTAAATGATCAATTCTCCTAAAATGTTTAGATCCGAGAAGCAAAAGTAAGGAAAGTATATTTTCTTATGAGAAATTACAAATTATTTGCATCATAGGGAGAGAAAAATTGCAGTAATAGTAGTAAATGAAAGTTTAAAAGGCGTTTTGATAAACTGTCTAGTTATAAAAACTTCGTCATTTTAAGGTAATTCAGGAATGTCGGTTTACCTTAATAGTAAAATTTTATTGCGAAAATTCGTATATGAGAATTTCAAAAAAGAGCCTGAAACCCAGCATAAATTGCATTGGATCGAAATTAAAAGCGTTCCGTTATAACTACCGCGGTTGAAAACCTTTTATAGGACGATTGAAGTCCCTCGTCTTGAAAAACAAGGAAAATCCCTTTTATAGGGATCATCACTGATGAGTTTTTTTTTCATCGGTGATTGTATCGAACCAGTTGTCTTAGAACTTTGGAAGAGGGCTCATTTGATCGAAAATCGCAATATCTAGGGTCCTTTTTAAGCAACAGAAGAGATCAGATGCAACAGATGCATACACAAAGTGGTGTTTTCTGCCATTTTGTGCCACAGAATAACTGTTTTGCACAAATAGGATCAAATGTGGCGGAAATAAAGTTTTAAAATAGCTAATCGATTTTCCTCAACTGTTGAATCTCACTCATTGTGAAAAACGAGGAAAACCCCAGTTTTTGCATGGTTAGCATGTATCTCCTTATCTCTTTTTTTGCCAGGACTTGCAAACTACTACAAGATCACAGAGATAAATTTAAGGGTTCATTTAGAAACTACTGTCTCTGTCTACGAGCCTCTTATAAATTCTCTTAATAGCTCCATCGTAAAGTACCACATGGCACCAAAAATTAAACTTATTGGTGCCATTTCTAGAGTGGAAAGGCTGGGAAGCATAACAACTGTACTGTTGTTGTCTCCATAGTCCAAACCCCTAATTGGAGATATAGAATCCCATTCTTGTAAGCTCCACCTCCAAGTCCATTAAGTAAGTGAAAACAATAAAAAACTGCGTTTGGATATAAGCTACCTAATGAAAAATTGTCATTTAGTAATCTTTATTTCCATTCAAGGAATTGAACTTTTATCTACAAACTCTTAAAGATATAGGTGATAAAATACCCATCGCACTCTTTGGTTATGTGACAAAGTTGCACCTATTTTTCGTTAAAGTTTAAGGGAGGTTGGAAGTGCAACCGAATCGGACATTTGAAAATCGTACATTTAATGTCTGATTTTTAACAAAGAAACATATTGACTTCTTTAGTTTCTTAACCTAAATTAAACAAAGATATTTCTTGAAAATTTATTGTGTATATTTAAAACAGCTTAATCGAGTCAACTACAGTCAGCTATCATTGTTCAAGGTCCGAACCCACTCAAGGTAAGCTAAAGGCATTATAGACCAAGTTTTTTGCAGAATCCTTAAAAGGTGATAGGATTCCTATAATGTCATCCTGATTGGGTGGGAGGATTTTCAAATTGAATTTTTGGTTAATTATATTGAATTTTCTCAATTTATGTTAATTAGTTTGAATTACATTTTGAAATTAGGCAATTAATTATAAATTTAGGTATAGAATTTTGGTAATTTAGTTGAATTACAAGGTTATGATTTTTCAACTTTGTGAAAAGAATACTTTATATTCCTTGAACAATAATTAAATAAAAAAAAGTTTTTCTTACAGAAGTAAAGAGCATAAACTCTATAAGAGTGATTTTTTCGCATTTCTCTATGCAAGTGTAACGGTATACTGTATTATCGCTCAATCGCAAAAAGCGAACATTGATAGACTAGTGATTAACTGGCTAATTTTCACTGAAAAGAATGAATATGTTAGCTTTCGAGAGGAAATAAATTTGTAATGATTAGTCTTGAAGGCTAAAAGTAAAATTATCATGTATTGAAATTATGGAAATCCAACTGTTTGGCAAAATCAAATCAAGCTATCACGGTGTCAGCAATAGCTGCAGCCTAATAAAGAGCGAGTTGCGACCCATTCTAATCGAAATTCCTATAACGTGTTTTCAAGGAAACCGTCGTGAAGCAAATTGCCCAGTTGAGACAATTTTGAAATGTATTTAGCAGAACAGAGTTTTGAATCATAAAATGACGCTTTTGGAATTTCTATAAGAGCCTGAAACCCTTCACAAATGACGCGACGTCGAATCACAAACCTTGAGAAGCAGAGCCAATCAGTAGTGTGACGTGAAACAACCCCTAGCAGATAGGTCTACCTTGTATTTGGATTGTTATTAGTAAATCTTAGGGGTCCGCCTAAATGATTTTTAGTGACTAGAAATGCATCCTATTTATTGTGACGTAGTTTACTTGGAAACAGGGGGTCTAATATTTTGGCCCTGCTATATTTTAAAATAGCTTTTTCGAGGAATTTCTGTCGCAAAATATTTTTTTGGTGTTTTCATTGAAAATATGAAACAAAATTGCCCTCTTCAAGGATTTAAAAAACACATTTTGCCCTTCTCCTCTACATTTTTGTAAATTGACACCACTGTTGAGAAGTAAACTTTTATATAGTATTAGTGTGTATTTAGTAATTTTTTGATCAAATATTTTAAGTGTTCATATTTTATTTAGAGAACAGTTCAAAAAGGAGCAAAATATGTGTGTTTAGCGGAGAAAAGCTGTCCTGTAGATAAAAGACGACGAAATCGTTGTCAGTTTTGCCGATTCCAGAAATGTCTGACAGTAGGGATGGTCAAGGAGGTCGTGAGAACTGACTCCTTAAAAGGAAGAAGAGGAAGATTACCTTCGAAGTCAAAATCCCCACAGCAGTGCCCGCCCTCCCCACCAGTTTCTCTAATTACATCATTGGTTCGTGCATATGTGGAAACTTCACCTGTTCTGAATGATGTAAGCTCATTAGTTTTTTTTTATTTACTATATATGATCAATAGTATAGAATATATAATGTTACTTCGTAAAATAAATGTTTGTGAACTTCGAAAGTTGTCAAAAAAAAAGAGACTCTGTGACTATTTTTACACCGCACATTCCGGTAAGATTAATTAAAAAAAAAACTTTTTTCCACATAATAAGTTTTTTAAAGAAAAGTAAAGAACTCTATAAAACAAAAAATGAGCAAAAATAATATAAAAAAATCTACCAAGCGTGAAACTACCACAAATCAGCATTGATAAATAAATAAAACCCAAAACGAACAGAAATTACAATAAATAACCGAGTCAAACTCAAAACGAGCAGAAAT
>JAQQPU010001944.1:0-13377 GCA_029168905.1 Artemia sp. Kazakhstan ARC1039 | reverse complement strand
ATATATATATATATATATATATATCTATCTCTGTTTTTCTCTCCCTCTCCCTCTCTCTGTCTCTAATGATAAGAGAGTCGAAACTCAATCAAGAGTCACGTAGCAGTAAGCCACACTACTTTAAAAAATGACTTGGAGTTCAGATGAGGCTCCTTTGGGCTTAAAGTGGCAGCTGATTTTCACCGTCTATTATTTTCTTCATTGTTATCTCATTCTCTTTTTAATTACATGAGGCATTTTCCTCGTCTTCATGATTTCGTTTGTCATTTAATTTGTCAAACATTGTCAGGTATGTGTACAGTGTGATATACAATCATCGGTCATGAATGAAACATATAAATTTACCAATGATAATTTTGAAAATTCAAAAGCAAAACATCCTGTGCAATTTTTCCTTGTTAAGAGCATCAATTGAGAGCAATGTATTCTATTGTAAAACAGCCAAATAAGCTGGTTCATGGGTCTTAAGGCTAGTAATTATGAATGTTTTACAGTTCGGGAAAAGCGCTAATGATCGTAGCCAAAAATCACCAACTCCATATAATTCTAATCTTTAAAACTAAAGGAAATTGTGCTTTTGCATTGGTAACAGTGGCCTGTTGTTTTTTTATTTTATTTTATTTTGCTAGCATTAGTCAATCCTAGAAGATCGTATCAATGGCAGCTGGAAGGTTTTTTGTCCTTTATAGAAGATAGTGAAGAATTTGTAAAATTCAGAATAATCCAACCAAATTATAATCAAATTACCTTTCTTAAAAATGTGGCATTAAGTGTCATAAATGACGGTCCGAGGGGGAACCTCTTTCTTCCTGTTTTGGGCAAATTTATTTCATTTCCAGTTTTAACCACTGTTTTTACTTGTATTTGAAAAAAAATTGTCTAAAGAAAAATTGATAAACGAACTGTGGTGATGTTTGGCACACTTAATTTTAGAAATATTATCTTCACGTCCAATTCCCGAAATACAGTGTGTTGTGTGTTTTGTCCTGAACTTTAGCTATAGATACATGACGATGGAGACACGAGGGTCCGTATTCTATTTTTACCAGAATAACAAAATCATAATTTACAGCCTGAAAACCTTAACACTAAAGTCATTTTTTAAATTTTTTTTAGAGCGTCATGGCTTGCGAGAACCTGCCCGAGTTGAACAGCTTCAAACACGAATCATTGGGTCCTTAAGAGACCATGCCACGTATAATCCTGAAGCTCAGAAAAAGTCTAATTATTTTTCAAGACTTCTTGGAAAACTGCCAGAGCTACGGAGTCTATCTGTCCAGGGACTTCAGCGAATTTTCTATCTCAAACTTGAAGAAATTGTGCCAACACCACCACTCCTTGAAAATATGTTTGCATCAAGTTTGCCTTTTTAACCACTTTTAATGATCAGTCACATTTTGGAGACAATTAATCTTATAAGTTCTTTAGTTTTGACTCTAGTAGTTTTTTCGCTTTTTCTTTAAAACCAGTTTGGGCCTTTCCACTCACTGCTATAAAGTTTCACGCAGAAATAACAGAAATGACCAAATTTTTATCGCATTTTCTGATGAGTGACGTATGTAATTAAAGAATAGAAAGTACCCTCTATAAGAATGTATTCAACTCTATCTACATACAATTACCACCAGCGGAACACTTGTAGCAATGAGTCGTTTCTGGACGGACTTGTACCCTCTCTAGGATGTCGCTTTAAGCGCCAATATTGTATTAAATAGGGGACTTGATGCAAATGCTGCTTTTTAGATTTTACTATCTCGGGCTTGTGTAAAATTTCCTATGTTTATGCGTAGTATAATAACCCTCAGTTTAGACAGTAGGATTTCGTTCAAAACAATCCCGGTTATAACTGATTTGTATATTTTAGCCAAGTATTTAAAATGTGAAGTTTCTATCCCTAGTATATTTTTTCTGCAATATATACAAACGTAGCTGTCATGTAAATATGTAAATAAGCATAGTTACTTTGTTTTTTCAAATACGTGATTCTAGCTAGAACTTCTGATTAGTAGGTTTGTAATTTTTGTATTTAATATTTCGGTTAGATGAGTCAATAGAAATTTCTGGCCAGTATTTAAAGTTTATCCAAATATTGCTGTTGCCATCATTGTTATTTATTATTAATAGTGTTGCTCTTTTTACTGCGGCCACTGTTTTGTTCTTATTATTGCCTTGAACGCGAATGAAAATAGAAGAAGATAATTCTAATTCTTACCTTTAACATTTGTCTTATCAGAGGAAAGCGGAAAAATCGTTTCTGAAAGGAAATTTGTATCGAATTGGTAGCCAAACATGAATAAAGTAAACTAAATTAGGTTTGGATTTTATTCAATATCTGCCAATAAATATTTTCTCCGAAATTCATATCGGGGCTATGTAGGACTGTGCTATTGTTCATTAATAAAAGCACATATTTGATAGCAAAATTCGAAGGGATGGGTTTAAGCTCAATTAGGTGTTAATATGATGTAAAAAGAGATATTTTTTTACATGAATTTACCGGCATCTTGAATGCTGAAAATTAAAGTAGAAATAATTTTTAATTTGATTTAGAACATTTTAAAAATTTTCCAGTCGTATTCCTTTATATCCACGTCTTTACAGTGCAGTTTGTAAATTAGTCTTAAAATTTTGATTCCATCATAGATAAAACCTTAAACATTTGTTTTTCAATATTGGATGCTCATACTTCTGGATTGCGTATTTAGAATGACTTTTTCTTTACCAGCCTTAAGTGCTTCAATTGTGCTTGAGTTTGGTTGTGGAGACTAGACTCGCCTATTTTTGAAATTTCTGGGACTAAGGCTTTCTGAGAATTGTGGACTAAATCAAAACAGTGCTTACAGCTTTCAGTATCCTGTTTGTAATTTTTCAAGGTGAAGATCAGTCAACTTCCTAGCATAAAATCTATTATTAACCAATCAAAGTAAAGACTTAAAGCATGATTTCTGAAATTAATAAAGTGGAATCCAGAAATAGCAGTTTTTCTACATTTTAAACGAATATGGCAAAATGCAAAGACGTAGTATTAGTTGGCAATAGTTAGGAACAAATTTGTGTTTATTAAAGCTTTTCAAACCGACTTCTTGCCATTTCAATGTTCTCTCAGTAGCACAACTGTGGCGTAAAACTCAAGGTAACACACATATCATTCATAATTATCGGCCAAAATTCTCACTCAAATAATTGTGCTTCGAAAAAAAAAACTTTATAACACCCTAATCGCATTTATCATGGTTAACTGGATGTTTTTTTTAATTATCTTTATACTTTTCTACGTAGTTGATGTATTACTCAATTATATACATCATTGAGTTTATATTCTACTATATTTGAAATTTAGTATGCTGTCTTTCATATAGTTTGCTGTGAAAATATTATATTGTCATAACTGAAAATCAATTAAAATATTATCTGTAATGATGTGTAAATTAGAGTTTGCATAATGTTTTATGGACTGTAACTGTCCCTTGACGTAACTAGTTCGAGTAATGACACCAGACAGGGGTGTCACGTAACTGAAATCTTTATGGGGCTTGAAAATTGACAAAACGTTCCTCATAACAAAACGTTTGGTGCTACAAAGGATAATAGAACAGTTAAAATTTCTTACTTGATGCTGCCGGTAAATATAGCTTTGATGGAGCAAGTTGTCCAGTCCAGGTTTTATGAGACTATCTTCCTGTTTTTGTTTATCATGTTGTCCCCTTATCATAGGCATCGCAATCGCGCTGCCAAAGCAAAGAACGATGTTGGCACAATGTATTATTTATTTTTATTTTTTTATTTTCTTTAGACCAGGACACTCCGTATCGAACGAGTTGTCGTAGAAACTTCAAAAAAGGGTCATTCGATTAAAAATTGGAGTGGCTTGTGCCCTTTGTAATAGTCGAAAGTGATTGGAAGGCAACTGACCCCCCTTCCATGCCCACCATTTCCCCAAACACATCCAATCAAATTTTTGAGATAGCCATTTTGTTCAGCGTAGTTAAAAAGTCCGGGCATTGTGTTTTTGAGGATGACACTCCCCCCACAGCCCTCAAGACAAAAGTTGTAAGTTATGCCCCGGCGACATATCAGGTTTTTTTTTATAGAAAGCGTTTTCGTAGAAAATTTAAAAAGGAGTCATTCGATTGGAAATTGAAACGGCTAGTGCCCTTTTAATAGTCGAAAGTGATTGGAGGGCAAGTAACCCCCCTCTCACACCCACCATTCCCCCAAACACATCCAATAAGAATTTTGAGATAAAAATTTTGTTCTACGTAGTTGAAAGGTCCGGAAATTATGTCTTTGAGGATGACAACCCCCTCACAGCCCTCAGGGCAAGGGTTGTAAGTTATGCCCTGGGGCATATAAGGTTTTTATAGAAAGCGTTGTTGTAGAAACTTCAAAAAGGGCTTATTCGATTGGAAATTGAAAGAGCTAGTGCCCTTTAATAGTTGGAAGTGATTAGAGGGTAACTAACCCCCCTCTCACGCCCACCATTTCCCCAAACACATCCAACCAAAATTTGGAGATAGCAATTTTCTTCAACGTAGTTTGAATGTTCTGGAAATTAGGTCTTTGAGGATGACAACCCCCCCCCATCCTTCAGGGCAAGGGTTGTAAATGATGCCCTGGGGGCATATAAGGTTTTTATTGAAAGCATTGTCGTAGTAACTTCATAAGGGCTCATTCGATTGGAAATTGAAAGAGCTAGTGCCTTTTTGAATAGTTGAAAGTGATCGGAGAGCAGCTAATGGACCTCTCACGCACGCCATTTTCCCAAACACATCCAATCAAAATTTTGAGATGGCCGTTTTATTTAACGTAGTTGAAATTTCTGGAAATTAGGTCTTTGAGGATGACAACAGCCCTCAGGGCAAGGGTTGTAATTTATGCCATGGGGGTATATAAGGTGTTTATAGAAAGCGTTTTCGTAGAAAATCAAAAAGGGCTCATTCGATTGGAAATTAAAAAAGGGCGAGTAACCTTTTTAATTGTCGAAAGTGATTGGAAGGCTTGACATTTTTATAGTAAAGATCGATGTGGGTACAATGTATTATTATTATGTTTTTTGTTTTTTTGACCAGGGCACTTCGTATCGAAGGAGTTGTCGTAGGAACTTCGAAAAGGGTTCATTCGATTTAAAATAGAAAGGGCTAATGCCTTTTTTAATAGTCGAAAGTGATTCCCATTTGCCCATTATGTTGAAAAACTAAATGTTACCTTAGGATTAAATCAAAATGCACTGTGTTAATGCTAATTTCTAATAAGGCATCTCAGAAGTATCCCAAGAATGACTGAGGGTATTATGTTCAAACTTTCGGGGCTACTTCTGCTCTTAAAATTTAACCAAATCAAAATAGCGTAAGTGTATCCAAGCTATCAAAGAAAGTAAACAGTTGTTAAAAATTGCTGAAAAGTTTCCTCCAGCATACAAATAGCAGGTCAAACTATAAAGTCTTAAAAAAACGAAAAGATTTAAAGTATTATTTTCTTTTTCCTCGAAAAAACTATGTCAATATAAAACGAACAGAAATTAATTAAAAAAACTTTTTCCACAAAATAAGTTTTTCAAAGAAACTAAAGAAGTCCATTAAACCAAAAATGAGCAAAAATAAAATCAAATAATCTACCAAGCGTGAAACTACCACAAATCAGCATCGATAAATAAATGAAACCCAAAACGAACAGAAATTACAATAAATAACCGAGTCAAACTCAAAACGAGCAGAAATTTACATGAGTAGGGCTCAAAACCCCTTTGCTTTCCCAAGGCCAGAACATAATTTGCACTTTACTGAAAAAAAATACAAATGAATGTAAATTGTCAGTTTAATATACATATACTGATATTTAGATGTATTAAAGTTATAAAAGTAAAAATATATATATTTTTTCAGTAAAGTGCAAATTATGTTCTGGCCTTGGAAAGGCATAGGGGTTTTGAGCCCTACTCATGTTAATTTCTGCTCGTTTTGAGTTTGTCTCGGTTATTTATTGTAATTTCTGTTCGTTTTGGGTTTAATTTATTTATCAATGCTGATTTGTGGTAGTTTCACGCATGGTGGATTATTTGATTTTATTTTTGCTCATTTTTAGTTTAATGGAGTTCTTTACTTTTCTTTGAAAAACATATCTTGTGGAAAAAGTTTTTTTTTAATTAATCTTAATAAAGAGCAAACCCTAATTCATAGCAACCAAAAATTTAATAACTTTTTTTGAAAATAACTGTTGACTGAGGCTGACAATTTGAAGTTGATCCAGGAATGGTAACTATTATTTCGATTAATCTCCATGATAAAACTTTGTTGCGAAAATATACTTGTTTTACTTTCAAAAAATAGTCTGAAACCCCCCAAAAATGGTTTCGTATCGAAATGAAAACTGTCTATTAGAGTCATCCTAGTCAAAAACCCTATTAAGGAGAATTAAAGCCCCATCTTGGTCAAAAACGAAAGTCACTTTCAAATGGAATGCAGTGATGTGTCCTTTTTTCTTTCCTTTTGTTTCTTCGTCACCGCTAGTGGGGCGCTGAAACACCATAGAGCGGTATTTAATGGCGCATTTGAAAGGAAATTTCTATGTCTAGTGCCTTTTGTAATTAACAATAGATAATATAAAAAGAAATGCAATTTTTGACAAAACTGCATCTTTATATACAAGATGATCCAACGCAGCTGTATTTCGACAAGATAATATAACACGTGTATCTTTTGAAAGTTTCTCCTTTTGGGTATATTGTCATTTTGGAACAACTGCCTGATTCCCTTTGATTTGTTCTTTACTATTTAACATGCAAGGTTCACAAAACAGCTAATACATTGGAATGCAAAGAATATTTGTAATTTTTACCGTAAATCAAAACGGAGCTGGGGCTCTCAATAGAAATTTCGATGTGATTTGTGTAACACTAGCTCATTAGTCAAACCTTCAATGGTCAGTTGATATGGGTTTGATGGAAGAAAGAATATACGTCTCCATAAGTTCCAAAATACTTTCTGAATAGGTAAGGTATGATAGAAGCTACTAGATTTATATCCGACGTTTCCCGTATTGTCCCCTAGATTCTCCTGAATATCCATTTGAATATAGGTGAATTTGCTTGTCTTACAGGGGAACGCCAATGGCCCTCGTCGCAATCCAAACAACAGGCTTCTTGAACCAGCAACCCTTAACTCGTGATTTCAGCATGCTAACCCTTAGTCCAGGAAAGACTGAAGCTGAAGGGATGATAAGATGATGTAGTCGCCACAGTTGGGTTTGAAGTAGAACTTCAAACCCAAGTTTTATAATAGAAATTTTATAGTTTTATAGTTGAAGTTTTATAATAGAAAAAAGGGAACATGTTTGATATTGGGTGTCTGATTGGCTCGAAACGTACGGGGATCGTTACCTTTTTAAGGGGATATAACATTTTTGTTGGGAAAAAAAGGGGGTTTAGAAAATCCAGAAATGGGCCTGAAAATTGTTTCCTTGATCATTTTGAAACATACAGCCGTAAGTCCTGGGGCTAAGTGGAACCTAATGTAAGCAAAAGCGTGTTGAGCTAAAAAACTTCTTTTAATTTTCAAGCCCTGGTTTCAAAACCGCAGATAACTTCCCGTTTGGCTTTAAAGTTACGTTTAGACCAGGACTAAAGATACTTATTATAAACGCAAATATTGGTTATAAAGGCCTAAATACGCAAATAAACGCGTATTGCTTCGTGACGTTAGAAAATAGGCGCAAAATTTTTCTGCGTCCTCCTTTTAGTCTACAATCAGACATAGGATATCGCGTAAATATTCATCTGTGACTTGTCCTTAAATTTGCTCCAGGTTTGCTTTGCTTAAGTGAAAGCTAACAGGTGATTGCCGGCATGGGCACTCATAAGGGTCTTAGGGGGGGGTCAGCCATCCCCCCTTCGGGCTGAATGACTTTGCCTTATATTTTTATATTTTTGTTGAGATTTTTTTTTATACAGCATTGGAAGTGCCGATTAGACCAGGTAAGCCCCCCCTGAAATTCAGCCTTTGGGCACCCATGATTGCCGATACCAGTGCTTCCACTATCCCAAAATTTTGGGGGTATTCCCAAAATGTCTAGATTTATTCGAAAGAAAATTTGTTCCCTCAGGTTGTATGGAAAGTGATCGCATCTCCCTTTAAATTCCCGAAAATCAAACTTCTTCCTCGAAGCAAACATTCTGCAAGTACCTGCGAAACCCTTTGCAATTTTGTAACGATTTTCTTTAATTAATCCTGGTCTAAATAACCGAGAAAATCACAATTACCCAAATAGTAAACAAACACCTTTGTACATTTTTTTTTTTATCAACGCAATCACTTCCGGCTTCCCAAAGTCAGATAAAATAAAGGTTAGACAGATAAACAGAGAACTTTTGAATGAGACTACAGTAAAAATTCCGTAAGGATTCAAGAGAAAAGGCAAGCAAACAAGAAATAGTGTGAGCGGGGTTACCATGGGTAGTACGAAAGCACTACCTTTTGTTGGAAGTAGTAGATTTTGAATATTTTCTGTGAAAGTAGGGCTTTTTTTAATACTATTTCATAAAAGAAATGCTACTTTGTCCAAAAATAGCACTTTTCTAATACTTCTTCAAATCAACTCTAGAACTATTTTGTGTGGTCTTCAATTTTTTTTTCATTTTCTTTCCGCGATTAGCGACTTTAGAATCGTACAGTCTACAATGCCAGCACTGACAGCAATTTTGAAAGTAGCGTACTTTTAGATGTGATGTGACCAACTAGGTAAATGTTTTCAAACAATTGAGTTAATGGCATATTTTGATGCAAAGTCAAAAACTTTAGGAAATGCAGATAGCTGCGGCGAAAGAACATTGCCTTGCATTTTATATCAAGTTGTGCTAAAAAAAAAAAGAAGAAGAATGAACAGTGAAGACCCAACGTTTCGGAAGTTTGACCGAACATCGCTGCAAGCTGCTTTGCCCGGTTTATTTTTTCTATAATCTCTTTTTTCCGCATATTCAGGGACTATTCAGTAAGATGGACCTCGAGGTCCAAAAAAAGGTGGGGTTATCACTGTTGAAGAATGAGCTGTGCGTAGAAAAATTGCAGTTCTAGAACTCAGTGACGAATTTCAAGGAAGAGAAACTGTTTCGTGGCGTGCACAGGTTCTAAAGGGTTTAAATCTGTTTATAAGGTGTGTCAAGGATAGTAGCATTGTGTGATATTGGTTACAGATTTAAGATAGGTTATTTCTATTTAGAACAAAATCATTCTGGTTGTGCTAGGAAAACAAAACTTGCTTATAATCAAAAATAACCAAGATGCATTACGTAACTTTAATGTCCTTGTAGATAGCACGAGTATCTTGTGGCAACACACCCAACAATCTCATGAGGTCTAATCTTGACTTGACTTGACTGTACTTGCATGCATCTAATGAGTTCCTACATGATGAAGTGGAAGAATTTAAAGTTTCGGTTCTTTCACAGCCCGTTTTGGCAGAATGTTCCATTCGGCGCTATGCCTGACCTTGCAATAAACAGATTTATCGAGACTGTATTTATAAGAAACAGTCAGGGTGATAGTCGGTATTCCTTTCTACATCCAGGTGTATATTTGGGGTAGTACTTCAATCCTGTGTAATCCTTGGCAAACGTATGATGTACTGGTTTTACTCGGTAAGGGTAAGGATTATGCCTAGTATCCTTCATTCCGGATGCACACATGTTTGGAATATAAATGTCTCTATCCTTGCATCGGGTTTCAATCTCCTGGTGTACACTGTCACACTCCATTTGTGTGTGTCCTTTTCCCGGATACTTCTCCATTCCTGTAAATCCATGTATAATAAAAAAAATTGACAAGTGCCTTAGAAAGAGTTCCGTTCCTGTTCCAATATGAACATCCCTTGCTATATATAATTACTGCCTCAGCGTTTGGGTTTGACCGTAGCAGGTGCTCTAACCTTAAATAGCACACTAAAAAAAATTCAGATGCATTCAGCTGCCCTTCAGTCTTGTGCTATACTATATTCAATGCGTCACAACTCACAAGATCTTAAGAAGTCTTAATATATTCAATTTGTAGCGGAGAGACGACACTTATTTTCCGACGAAGCAAAGTAGAGTCAAGGTCATGAGTTGTCACCACGAAGTACTCTAGGTCAAAGTGCTCCTCTTCAGTAAGATTCTGTAGCTTAAATGCCATGCAGCTATTACACTGATCCTTCATTGACTTGAAAATCCAATGTATTTCTCTTTCCACAGTTGTGTAAAAAAGTCATAGTTAAGAATATCCCCTGTTCTTTACTTTTCTTCATTCGTATTGATTTTCTTTGAATCTAACAAAATAATTTTTCAAATGGTTTTCCTTTGCTTTGATCTGCCTTTGTTCCTGTTTTTTCTAGATGATACAGTACTGTTTATCAGTTTCTATTTCAACGTCCTAAATATTTTCTGGAAAATCTCCTCGAATTATGCCGTGGATTGATAGGTTCCCACTTTCGTTGGCAGGTATATTTGGTAAGAAAACAGGAACACTAACATCCACCGATTCAGCCGGAGTACATTCTTCAGAAACATTTTTGTTTTGATCCATTTGCTATCCCTGTTCATTTTTTGAGTTCACACCAGTATATAAAACGGACTGTCAATTCATTCAGTATTTACTTACTCTGATGCATTAAAAGCTTCGTCAATTTGGTTTGGCAGCCAAGAATTTACTCAGGCTTCTGGAATTGAAGCACTGTATTATATGATATCTGAAGAAACGGGTACAAGCAAGACAAAGACCAAAGATTCATATTCTTTATCCTCACTCTTACTGCCTTCTACCCTGGCGCCTGTTCATTTCTATTTGGCTCCGTCATGTGATAATCTAACTGAAAGCACGAGGGGTACAGAATCTTCAAATTGTTTCTGAACTGGAAATATTTTCATTTGAGAGTTTGCAACTCATTCTGCCACTCTGCCGGACTATTCTGTAGTAATCCAACGTGACATTTGGTTAGAGCGTTCTGACCTTTTTTAAGTTCTTGCTTAAATGCTTCCTTTTTTCACTGGTCAAAAAAAAAAAAAAATACTGTAATTGAACACCACTTTAACCATTAAACAATCCATACATACTGAGATCCTTTCATTGATAAATGTAGCATATTAAATTCAAGGGTCTGAGCTCTTTTTCAAACGAAGCTGTCAGATTTTCTCATTATCTGTAGAGGGGTAGCATAATATTAGCAAATTCGATATTGTAAAACAGACGAATCCTAGTACCCTAGCAACTGGGTAATGTAATCTTCATTGGTCTTCAACCAGTGGGCCGCGACATGGCTACAGTGTGCATAGTTGTAATCAAAAGTGATCTTTCATCAAATATTATGGTACATAGATTGAACTAACAGGTGCTACTCTATCCTGAAATGGCGTGACTATAGTAAGGCATTATCTGCTAAGTGAAAACCTTCACATAAGAGATGGAGCCCAAAGTGCAGTAATAAATTATGCACAATCTAAACGACACTGCACCTTCTGAGGGATTATTAGAAGGACTGCATGTTAGTGAAACCGTTGAGTGATAGAATCACTAAGAGACTGTGATGTCAGACTGCAGAATCGGATTGTTCTCGGTGGTTAGAAAACAAAAGTCAACCGTCAAAAGCGTACTTTGACAAAAAGAGCACGCTTTATATCCATTGAACAGACACCAGCGCTGGAGCTATTTCCTTCTCTCTAGTCCAGTATGAGAGCTTATGCAGTCAAAAATGAACTATCCAGACAAACAACTGGTGGTAACAAGTGTCAATCTAGACTTCAATTTATAGTTTAAATATAAAAAGTGGCAAAAGAAGATTTAAAATTCAACGATAGAGCTCAATTAATGGATTGAAAGCTTGACTGATACAGGTGTTGGAAGTAACTTTGATCACAGGCTAATTCGGATCTCTTGCAATTATTTTAAACCTTATTTCGTGGAGTGCCTCCAGAGGTACAACGTGCGTCAGTAAATAGCCTCCAATCTTCCCTCAAATGAGCCGCTGCGTAGATACTCTCCCACTTTTGGATGACACTCGTCTATATGAGCGCTAAGGCAGAATAATTATTCAGTATCTGAGTACCCTGGAGAATCTTGCTTGGGTGTTAAATATTCCTGCACCATGATTAGGAGACAGGGCTTGGCACACGAATATCCAGCACCTAACTCACATGTTGACTCGCCATGAAAGAAAACAGCTAGTGTGCTAGACTGCTTAAACCAGTGGTTTCCAAACTTTATTTTACCACGGCTCCCTTAAAAATATTTGATCATATGGAGCCTCCCTTCTATTTATAAAATAATGTAGCCACGAAAATTTTCAGTACTACAAAATTTATTAAGATAAACTCTTACAAAAAAAGAAACGAATAACAACTTTAAATTATCGTCTTTTAATGAGATGGATGGGTTTGCCTATAGATAATGTGCTTGTGCTAGCCCAAAGTCTGTCAAATGTCGGTGTCAATGATGAGATAGCTACACAAAGCTTATCTGCTACAACCAAACGAACACAATATTTCAATTTCATTTCAACTATAGCTGATAATCCTTTTTCGTACAAATAAGATTTTGTGAACGGCAGCAATACTTTTAAAGTTTTATTTGACAAAATATCATATTTACTCTTAATTTCTCGCCAAAATTGAATTAGCGATGCATTCTGAAAATTTTGTTTTAAAGAAGCATCACAAGATAATTCAATCGAGTTTTCTTTCTTGTTACTTGTTAATTCAAATTTATCATTTTATCCGTCAATAAAAGGATTCTGTACCCACACATATTTGTTTACATCGAATTCACTAAAGTAATTCAAGAAATGAATTAACGAAGTATCCAAGCGTTCAACAAAACGAGTTATGTTTTTTCTATGGTATCATGAGCGCACAAATTTAAAAGTGAAATTACATCAATTTTTTTCTAATTTTGTCTTCCATAGCTCTATTTTTCTTATAAATGCTTTCACATTAAATCTTTAATCAATAGATCCATTTGAGGCCGTCACATCGATTTCTTCAAAATACTTAATTTTCCTGAATTTGCAACATACGGGCCAATTTAGTAATTAAATTACCCTCCCTAAACATATTTGTGTCCTCATTTTGATTTTATTCGATAAAAATTGCATTTTCCACTTTTACTTCATGTATTCGCTGAATCACTTTGGCACGAGATAGCCATTGTACTTCAATATAGTAAAAACGTGAGGCGTTTAACTATCTCCTATAACATCACACAGCTTTGTAAATAATCTAACTTATAACAGACTGTGTTTATGTAGTTTATAAATTTCGTTACTTTTGTAAACAACGTCTTTAGTTACTCATATTTTCAAACAGTTCGTGGTAATGAACTGTAAGTAAGCAGCGATGCGGCTCAGTAGTAACCGAAACTCTAA
>JAQQPU010001943.1:31559-73914 GCA_029168905.1 Artemia sp. Kazakhstan ARC1039 | reverse complement strand
TTTTTTTTATTTAATTCCTGATCTTTTTCTTTAATAATGCTGGGAAATCCGGCGCCCCCTTCATAGCAATGTCCCTTCCCCCATGAAAACTTCCTTCATGGAAAGATCCTTCCATAAAGCCCCCGACCCTCTCCTTCCCCCACCTACCAGAAAAAATCTCCTCTGAAAAAGTCTGTATACTTCCCAATAACCAATACTATATGTTAACATTGAGTAAAGTTCATAACTTTCAGCCCTCCCCCTGGGGACTTTGGGGGATCAAGTCATCCTAAAAGACATTTTTATCATATTTTCGACCATGCTGAACAAAATGGCTATCTCAAAATTTTGATCGGGTGACTTTGGGAAAAAAATGAGCGTGGGAGGGGGCCTAGTTGCCCTCCATTTTTTTGGTCACTTAAAAAGGGCACTAGAACTTTTAATTTCCGTTCCAATGAGCCCTTCCACGATATTCTAGGACCACTGGGTCGATACGATCACCCCTGGGGAAAAAAAACAAACAAACAAATAAACACGCATCCGTGATCTTTCTTCTGGCAAAAAATGGAAAATTCCACATTTTTGTAGATAGGAGCTTGAAACCTCTACAGTAGGGTTCTCTGATACGCTGAATATTATGGTGTGATTTTCATTAAGGTTCTATAACTTTTAGGGGGTCTTTCCCCCTTTTTTCGAAAATCAGCCAAATTTTCTCAGGCACGTAACTTTTGATGGGTAAGATTAAACTTAATGAAACTTATATATTTGAAATCAGAATTAAAATCTGATTCTTTTGATGTATCTATTGGTATCAAAATCCCGTTTTTTAGAGTTTCGGTTACCATTGAGCCGGGTCGCTCCTTACTTACAGTTCGTTACCACGAACTGTTTGAAATGTCTACTAGCTAGATACAGTTTGCGAACGTTCATAAAACAATGAATAGTTTATTGTTCCTAAGTTGCGCGCTTGAGAAACATAAATTAAAAATAGAAAAGGTTTTTCATCTAAAGTAGGGAACAAGTTTAAACTTAAAATAAATATAATTACTCTGTTTTTTAAAACTTCTGTCTCTTTTCCGAATCATACCCAGCCTTACCCGAGATATAGTTTGAGGTACCGGCCCCTTAAAATCCTGATTAATTGCATGTGAAACATGTAAATAATTTGGAGGTATATATTGAAAATAATTATTTTAAATTTCTAAAACTTTGGTAGCCTTGATAGAGCATTCTCCTTCCCAGGCTTTTACCAAGGACAATAAATCTCGTCAAGGCTTTTACCAAGGACATTAAATCTCGTCCAGACTTTTGCCAAGGACTTTGAATCTCGTCCAGGCTTTTACCAAGGACATTAAATCTCGTCCAGACTTTTACCAAGGACATTAAATCTTGTACAGGCTTTTACCAAGGACATTAAATCTCGTCCAGACTTTTATCAAGGACATTAAATCTCGTCTAGAATTTTACCGAGGACATTAAATCTCGTCCAGGCTTTTACCAAGGACATTAAATCTCGTCCAAACTTTTACCAAGGACTTTAAATCTCGTCCAGGCTTTTACCAAGGACATTAAATCGCGTCCAGGCTTTTACCGAGGACATTAAATCTCGTCCACGCTTTTACCAAGGATATTAAATCTCGTCCAGGCTTTTACCAAGGATATAAAATCTCGTCCAGGCTTTTACCAATGACATTAAATCTCGTCCAGACTTTTACCAAGGACATTAAATCTCGTCCAGGCTTTTACCAAGGACATTAAATCTCGTCCTTCGTTCTAAAATAACTACAAAAGCAACATTTTACCCTATATTATTAGTGTTTTCATGGGTTTTTTAGTAGTCTTGATGGAGCATTTTCCTTCTAAACTAGCTACAATAGCAACATTTTACCCTATACTATTAGTATTCTCAAGGGTTTTGGTAGCCATGATGGAGCATTCTCCTTCTAAACTAGCTACAATAGCAACATTTTACCCTATATTATTAGTACTTCCAAGGGTCTTGGTAGCCTTGATAGAGCATTTTCCTTCTAAACTAGCTACAATAACAACATTTAACTTATATTATTAGTATTTTCAAGGGTTTTGATAATCTTTTTTCACTCCCAACATTACTTTACGACTTTTTGCATACCATAACACCAAGAGATACTTTTTAAAAGACTTTATTATATTATTTCAGAACAAGTTCTTTTCGTAATATTCCTCCTAAACCTGTTTTACAAGTTGAAGTACTCATTGCTTGGTAGAAGTACCCATTGAAGGTGTTGGAGTTGAAGTACCCATGCCTTTATGTTGGGGTATGCAAAAAGTCGTAATGTAATGTTGGGAGAAAAAAGATGAGTACTTCAACTTGTAAAACGGTTTTAGGAGGAATATTAAGAGAACTTGTTCTGAAATGACATAATAAAGCCTTTTGAAAAGTATTGCTAGGTGTTGCGGTATGCGAAAAGTCGTAAAGTGATGTTGGGAGTGAAAAGATGTGTACTTCAACTTATAAAACGGGTAAGGAGAAATATTAAGAAAAGAACTTGTTCTGAAATAATAAAATAAAAGGCTTTTGAAAAGAATCGCTGGTGTTGGGGTATGCAAAAAGTTGTAAAATATTATTGGGAGTGAAAAAGATGAGTACTTCAACTTGTAAAATAGGTTTAGGAGGAATACTGAGAAAAAAACTTGTTCTGAAATAAAATAATAAAGCCTTTTGAAAAGTATTGCTTGGTGTTTGGAGTGAAAAAAGATGAGTACATCAACTTGTAAAACATGATTAGGAGGAATATTAAGAAAAGAACTTGTTCTGAACTAATATAAAAAAGCCTTTTGAAATGTATTTCTTGGTGTTGGGTTATGCAAAAAGTTGTAAAGTAAAGTTGAGAGTGAAAAAAAGACGAGTACTTTAACTTGTAAAACAGGTTTAGGAGGAATATTAAGAAAAGAACTTGTTCTGAAATAATATAATAAAGCATTTTGAAAAGTACTGCTTAGTGTTGGGGAAAGCAAAAAGTCGTAAAGTAATGTTGGGAGTGAAAAAAGATTAGTACTTCTACTTGTAAAACAGGTTTAGGAGGAATATTAAGAAAAGAACTTGTTCTGAAATAATATAATAAAGCCTTTTGAAGAGTATTGTTTGGTGTTGGGGTGTGCAAAAAGTTGTAAAGTAATGTTGGGAGTGAAAAAGGATGAGAACTGATAATGATTTTGAAACATTTAAAAGGGAGCTTATGAAGTTGCATGTAACAAATAAGTTGAAAGCGTTAGAAGAAGATTGAAAAGATATACATAGTATAATTATGGAGTTAGATGAAATAATTTGCAGTTGTGCAGTATCATGTAATCGGAAAACAAAAGAAAAAAATGAGTGATATTTTGATTTCGAATGTAAGTTAATGAAAGAAAAGGTCAGATATTTATTGAGTCATTTAAAAGAATGTGATAGAGCTCAAGATCAAAGTTTAAGATTAGCCGAATATAAAAATTAAAGAAGAGATTATAAAAGGTTAATTAAAAGAAAAAAAATAGTTTGAGATTAAGAAGAAACTGGATATTGCCGATGATTTTAGAAATAAAGATTTTAAGAAGTTTTGGGTTTATATAAGGAATGATATTTGAAATGAAAAAGGAAATACACAGGTGGCTCCAGACGCCAATTCATGGCCCGATTACCTGGAAAGCTTGGAAGTTGATTGTGCAGAAATACAAGAGGTAGCACATACCACAGAGATGGTTGTTTATCCTATGAAGGAACATGATTATGATTTATTAGTGGAAGTGAGTAATGATGAGATTAAGTGTGTATTCAAGAATTTAAAAGGAGGCTCGGCTGCGGGTGTTGATGGTGTACCAATAACGTTATTTAAGAATTTTCTTTAAATTTTTATGTCGATAATTGTTTTTCTTTGTAATAAGGTGTTAACTTCAGGACAATGGCCAAATGGGTGGAAGAGATCATTGCTTATGCCGCTTTTTAATAGAGGAAACCCTAAGTTGCACATGAATTATCGTTTAATAGCGCTTGTCCCTGCTTAAAGTAAGGTAATGGAGAAAATACTAGATACCAGGCCTTCTAAATGGTTAAATAAAAATAATATAATACATGAAGAACAAGGAGACTTTAGGACAGGGTACGGGACGGTAGGTATAATATTTATTTTAAAGGCATTAATTGATAAATATGGAAAGGGAAAAAACTTGTCTTTATGTGGGATTCCGGGACCTCCACAAGGTGTTCGACAGTGTCGACAGAGAGCTATTGAAGGATGCCCTGTTTAGAATTGGCCTCCCTCATTTGTTTGTGAGGTTGATAGTGAGTTTGTATATATGTGTGAGTGGAATCGTGTTAGTTGGTAACAGGTTTTCTAGGCTTTTTAATATTAAGCTGGGAGTAAAACAAGGCAGCACTCTTTCACCTAAATTGTTTAATATTTTTATAAATGATGTTGTTGATTTTCTAGAGAATAGATGGGCTCCGAAAGTTAGTCTCGGGACCCATAAACTATCACTACTATTATTTGCAGATAATATTGCTTTGGTGGCTAGTACGCCGCAAGATCTGCAGACGCTTTTGAGTCTTATAGAAGAATATTTGCAGATGAAAAAATTAAGGCTGAATGTGGAAAAGAGTGAAGTTGTTATTTTTAAAAAAAGGAAAACAAGTGGCGAAGATAATTATAGATTTAAATTTAATAATAGGGAACTGAAAGTAAGTAAAAGAATAAAATATTTAGGATTTGTTTTATCGGAAAATAGAAATTTAAAGAGTCATATGGATGAGCTAATTAAGAAAGGTAAAGTGGCCATGTCTGCAATTTTTAGAAATACGACGATAATGGGAATTAAAAACCTAAAAATGCATAAAAGAATATTTAATACAAAAATTTTACCAGTAATAGAATATGGAGCAGAGATTTGGGGCGGAGAAGCGGCACAGAAGTTGGAGTCCCTCCAGCTCCAGTATTGTAAAAGACTGTTTGGATTACATCTTACAACTCATTCACAGATTCTGAAAGGCAATATGGGCCTGTTTTCGTTAAAACTACGTAGGTCTATTTTGATGCATAGATTTTGGTTGAAGCTCATTAGGTGTAATGAAGATAGACTAGTACAAGCTGCTTATTATCAGATGTTGAGTTATGTTTCGAAAACGTCGTGGCCATCCCAAATTAGGTCATTACTAGTAAGAGTGGGAATGCCTTACTTATGGACTGACAGTCTTGGTTCCCGTGATCTACCAACAAATTTAGTAAGCCAGGTACGAATTATCTTAGAGGGTCAAGAAATTCAGTATTGGCAAGGGCTGGTTTTAAATTCTGCTACATTGAATCATTATAATCAGGTTAAACCTAGTTTTGGAGAGGAAATTTATTTTAAATTCAATTTACCGGCTATGATTTTATGTCGATGGATTCAGCTTAGGGCGAATTGCCTTCCAATTCAAAACAGGCAAATGGTGTTTGACAGGGGGATAGTACATCCTGATGGTCGGTATGTATGCCCTCTTTTTAGGGATGAGGACGAAGATTTAGACCATTTTCACCGAAAGTGCCTGGTGCTTTCTGATTTAAGGGAAAATTACTTACATGGGATTGTTTTGCTGCTTCCTAAAATTTTACAAAGTAGTAATCCAACCACAATATTTCGTATTGGTGCGTACATAGAAAAGGGATTAGAAAGAAGGAAAAGTTTTTACAATTAATTTTTATTAATTATATGGAATTAAACTTATTTTCTCGATAATTTACCATAAGGTATTTTTCGCTATGTATCATGTTAATGTGTGTTTCGTAATTTTTTCTGTTGTGATTTCTTTATTTTTCATAAATTTTTGTGTGTATGTGGCTCTTGGGCTTTTGAAATACACGATCTATCTGTCTATCTATCTATCTATCTATATATCTAAATCTTTTGAAAAGTATTGCTTGGTGTTGTGGTATGCAAAAAGACGTAAAGTAATGTTGGGAGGGAAAAAGATTAGTAAATCAACTTGTAAAACAATTTTAGGAGGAATATTAAAAATAGAACTTGTTCTGAAATAATATAATAAAGCCTTTTGAAAAGTATTGCTTGGTGTTAGGCTATTCAAAAAGTCGTAAAGTAAAGCTGTGGGTGAAAAGGATGAGTATTTCAACTTGTAAAATGGGTTTAAGGGGAATATTAAGAAAAGAACTTGTTCTGTAAAGATATAATAAATCCTTTTGAAAAATAATGCTTGGTGTTGGGGTATTCAAAAAGTCGTAAAGTATTGTTGGGAGTGAAAAAGATGAGTACTTCAACTTATAAAATGGGTTTAGGAGGAATATTAAGAAGAGAACTTGATCTGAAATGATATAATAAAGCGTTTTGAAAAGTATTGTTTGATGTTGGGGTATGCAAAAAGTTGTGACGTAATTTTGGGGTGAAAAAGGATTAGTACTTCAACTTATAAAACAGGTTTAGGAGGATTATTAAGAAAAAAACTTGTTCTGAAATAATATAATAAAGCCTTTTGAAAAGTATTTGATTGGTGTTGGTGTATGCAAAAAGTCGTAAAGTAATGTCGGGAGTGAAAAAAGATGAGTACTTCAACTTGTAAAATGGGTTTTGGAGGAATATTAAGAAAAGAACATGTTCTCAAATAGTATAATAAAGCCTTTTGAAAAGTATTGCTTGGTGTTGTGGTATGCAAAGAGTCGTAAAATAATGTAGGGAGTGAAAAAGTTGAGTACTTCAACTTGTAAAACGGGTTTAGGAGAAATATTAAGAAAAGAACTTGACAGAAATAATATAAGAAAGCCTTTTGAAAAGTATTGCTTGGTGTTGGGGTATTCAAAAAGTCGCAAAGTAAATTTGTAGGTGAAAAGGATGAGTACTTCAACTTGTAAAATGGTCTTAGGAGGAATATTAAGAAAAGAATTTGTTCTGAAAAGATATAATAAAGCCTTTTGAAAAGTATTGCTTGGTGTTGCGGTATGCAAAAAGTCGTCAAGTATTGTTGGGAGTGAAAAAATGACTACTTCAACTTATTAAATGGGCTTAGGAGGAATATTAAGAAGAGAACTTGTTCTGAAATAATATAATAAAGCCTTTTGAAATGTATTTTTTTGGTGTTGGGGTATGCAAAATGTCGTAAAGTATTGTTGGTGGTTAAAAAGATTAGAACTTTAACTTGTAAAACAGGTTTAGGAGGAATACTGAGAAAAGAACTTGTTCTGAAATGATATAATAAAATCTTTTGAAATGTATTTTTTTGGTGTTGGCGTATGCAAGGAGTCTTAAAGTATTGTTGGGAGTGAAAAAGATGAGAACTTTAACTTGTAAAACAGGTTTAGGAGGGATATTAAGAAAAGAACTTGTTCTGAAATAATATAATAAAGCCTTTTGAAAAGTATTGCTTGGTGTTGGGGTATGCAAAAATTCGTAAGGTAATGTTGGGAGAGAAACAAAATGAGTACTTCAACTTGTAAAACAGGTTTAGGTAGAATATTAGGAAAAGAAGTTGTTCTGAAATAATATTATAAAGCCTTTTGAAAAAGTATTGCTTGGTGTTGGGGTGTGCAAAAAGTCGTAAAGTAATGTCGGGAGTAAAAAAAGATGAGTACTTCAACTTGTAAAAAAGGTCTAGGAGGAATATTACGAAAAGAACTTGTTATGAAATAATATAATAAATCTATTGAAAAGTATTTGCTTGGCGTTGGGGTATACAAAAAGCTGTAAAGTAATGTTGGGAGTGAAAAAAGATGAGTACTTCAACTCGTAAAACAGGTTTATCGTTGATTTCGACAATGAAATTACTTTATTAGAAAATTGAATATTGTTAATAAAACCTGATGTATTTTAAACGTGGGTGTTCTTATTTCCGAAAACTAAAACCCAACTTTATTAAAAAATCAAATATTGTTAATAAAATCAGATGTATTTTAAACGCGGATGTTCTTATTTCTGAAAACTAAAACCCAACTTTATTAAAAAAAATCAAATATTATTAATAGAATCAGATGTATTTTAAACATGGATGTTCTTATTCCTGAAAATTAAAACCCAACTTCATTAAAAAATCAAATATTATTAATAAAATCTGATGTATTTTAAACACGGTTGTTCTTATTTCTGAAAACTAAAACCCAACTTTATTAGAAAATCAAATATTATTAATAAAACCAGATGTATTTTAAACGTGGACGTTCTCATTTTAGAAAACTAAAACTCAACTTTATTAAAACAAAAAGTCGTGAAGTAATGTTGGGAGTGAATAAAAGATGAGTACTTTAACTTGTAAAGCAGGTTTACGCGGAATATTAAGAAAAGAACTTGATCTGAAATAATATAAGAAAGCCTTTTGAAAAGAATTTCTTGGTGTTGGGGTATGCAAAAAAGTCTTAAAGTAATGTTGGGAGTGAAAAACGATGAGTACTTTAACTTGTAAAACAGGTTTAAGAGGAATATAACGAAAAGAACTTGTTCTGAAATAATATAATAAAGTCTTTTGAAAAGTATTTCTTGGTGTTGGGGTATGCAAAAAGTCGTAAAGTACTATTGGGAGTAAATAAAGATTACCAAAACCCTTTGAAAATATTAATGATATTGGGTAAAATGTTGCTATTGTAGCTAGTTTAGAAGGAGAATGCTCCATCAAGGCTACCAAAATACACTTGAAGTACTAATAGTATAGGGTAAAAGGTTGCTATTGTAGCTAATTTAGAAGGAGAATGCTCCATCAAGGCTACCAAAATATCCTTGAAATACTAATAATATAGGGTAAAACGTTGCTATTGTAGCTAGTTTAGAAGGAGAATACTCAGCCAAGGCTACCAAAAACCCTTGAAAATACTAATAATCAGGGGAAAATATTGCTATTGTAGCTAGTTTAGAAGGAAAATAATCCATCAAGGCTACCAAAAACCCTTGTTAATACTAATAATATAGGGTAAAATGTTGCTATTGTAGCTAGTTGAGAAGGATAATGCTCCATCAAGACTACCAAAATCCTTGAAAATACTAATAATATAGGGTAAAATGTTGCTATTGTAGCTAGTAGAAGGAAAATCCTCCATCAAGGCTACCAAAACCCTTCAAATACTAATAATATATGGGTAAAAGTTTGCTATTTTTGATAGTTCAGAAGGAGAATGTTCCATCAAGGCTACCAAAACCCATGAAAATACTAACAATATAGAATAAAATGTTGCTATTATAGGTAGTTTAGAAGGAGAACACTCCATCAAGGCTACCAAAACCCTTGAAAATACTAATAGTATAGGGTAAAATGTTGCTATTGTAATTATTTTAGAAGGAAGGGCGAGATTTAGTGTCCTTGGTAAAAGCCTGGACGAGATTTAATGTCCTTGGTAAAAGCCTGGGCGAGATTTAATGTCCTCGGTAAAAGCCTGGACGCGATTTAGTGTCCTTGGTAAAAGTCTGAACTAAAAGTCTGGACGAGATTTATTGTCCTTGGTAAAAGCCTGGAGGAGATTTAATGTCCTTTGTAAAACCATGGGAAGGAGATTTAATCTCCTTGGTAAAAGACTGGACGAGATTTAATGTCCTTGGTAAAAGCCGGGACGAGATTTAATGTCCTCGGTAAAAGCCTGAAAAAGATTTAATGTCCTTGGTAAAAGCATGGACGAGATTCAATGTCCTTGGTAAAAGCCTGGACGAGATTTAATGTCCTTGGTAAAAGCCTGGGTGAGATTTAATGCCCTTGGTAAAAACCTGGACGAGATTTAATGTCCTTGGTAAAAGTCTTGACGAGATTTAATGTCCTTGGTAAAAGCAGGGGAAGGAGATTTAATGTCCTTGGTAAAAACCTGGACCAGATTTAATGTCCTTGGTAAAAGCCTGGGCGAGATTTAATGTCCTTGGTAAAAGTCTCAAATTATATCTTGGATAGGTCCGGGTATAATTTGGAAAACAGCCAGAAGTTTTTAAAAATAAAGAGTAATTATATTTATTTTAAGTTTTAAACTTGTTCCCTGCTTTAGCTGAAAAACATTTTCTGTTTGTTAATTTCTGTGTGTCAAGCGCGCAAAATAAAAGTATTAAAAAATGGGGAGAGGGGCCCAAAAAACTGGGGGGAAGGGGGCCTTGGAGGTTGGGGTAGGTGACCTTTTGAGGTTGAGGTCCTTGGTCTTTAGGGTCATTAATGATTGCGGTCCTCGAGGCTTCAAATCTATAATCAGCTCACTAGTTGATTTCTATGGGTTTCTATGGATTATTCTGAATTTCTTTATTAAAATTCCTTTCTTGGCATCTGCATCCCTATTAGTATTAGCTTTTTAGTACACTATAATGTTAGAGCATATTTTATATTGACAACACTGTTCAAATGGTACTTGTGTATTATACAGAACACAGTCGAGAACCACCCAAATAAAAAATAACATGTATCTCTTAATATAGTTAGCATTCTCTGAGATGACTTACCTTTTTCGTTTCTACATTCAAATCCCCTAAAATGCCAATTAATCTCTGAGGTTTCCTATGTTCTGGCAACTGTGCACAGATACATTTTAAATTCCTATGAGCCCTTCCAAATATATCATGTCTCATGGAGAAATAGTGTCAATCAGATATCTTGTCCCGTCAGTATTTCCAACTCTCTGATAAGAATGTTCACGATGTGAAATTTTCTTATCTGATAATGTCACCTTGTTATCCCAATATTTCTAGCTCTGTGATTTGGAGGTCAATGATCTTGTCCTGGTTGTATTCACTGAGCGTGTTGCGCCACTCCCGTTAGTAGGTCAATGCCCATATATGGTGTACTACCTGTGCTATAAGGGCTTCTTCTACTACTGCAACTTCCCTGTACAAGGTTTTGACCATTTTGATTCCAATGGTACACTTTTCATTTTGATCTGACGCCATTTTCGAGGGACTGCAGGGTTTTTTTCGAAATCAACATAAATTACTAATCGCAATAAACTTTTACTTTTAAGACAAACCGAAATAATAGTTAATGTTCCTGAGTCAGTGGGAGATGAGAATTTTTTTCACTGGGCAGTTTTTTTTTTCAAAACGCGTTTTTTAACTTTCGGTTACTATGGGTTGTGGTTCGCTCTTTACTAGGTTGTAGCTGTCGCTGCAACCATGATACCTTGCCGGGACATGCTTTAAAAAATAAGCCTAGAAAATGACTGAAAAAAATAGCGGACACCGATACCGATATTCCCGATACAATACATGCAATACCAATGCGCCCGATACCGATGCGCGCGATATCAATACGCCCAATACCACATACAGCCCTTCCCCAGGGATTATGGAGGGTCATATCATCATCAAAACCATATATATTGGGCCTATGAACTATGTTAAACAAAATGGCTATCTCAAAATTTTTATAGGACTAGTTGGGGGGAGGGGGTCTGTAGGGAGGGGGGGGGGATACTTGCCTCCAATCTTTTTATTCACTTAAAAAGGGAACTTACAAATTTAATTCCCTTTCGAATGAACTATTACACACCTCTCTATGGTGCTCTGGCCACCCCCTAGCCCTGCTAGAAAAAAAAGAAAAAGAAAAAAAAGGAGACAGATCAGTGCTACCCATGCAAAAAAGTCATTTTCTTTGGTATTCAAGATGGGGGATTGTAATTATTCAACAGAAGGTCTTGGACCATGCTGGTTCCCATGGTGCACTTTTTATTTCAATTTGACGCCATTTTCAAGGGGTTTCAGGCTCTTTTTCGGAATCACCATAAATTTCTTTTCGCAATAAACTTTTACTTCTAAGATTAACCGAACCAATAGTTACCATTCCTGATTCAGTTTTCTCACAAGACAGTTGTTTTGAAAACACGTTTTTCAACTTTTGATTACTATGGGCTGTGGTTCGCTCTTTACTAGTTAAAATTTCTTGAACTTTACGAGGAATAGCGCGTACAATAACTTTCGTCTCATATTTATCTCGTACAATCAGTGCTTCATTTTGGCATGTACTTGTTAGCGTCTCATATTCGTTAATTGTGTTCTCAAGTTTTCTATTTTTTGAAAATTTTCCTGAAAAATCATTTTCACGCGTCTTATTTTCGACGCGTGAAAACGACGCGTTATTTTCGACGTCTTTTTACTTCCGCATCCCACTTTTGCGGATTATCAACATTTCTAACACGGGTATTAAGCATTTCATTTGTCGACAGGGGGGTTTAGCCTCCCAATTTATTTTATGGGCCGGTCCACCTCCACCCGTATTCAACGAAGTTGTATATTTTCCCGTCTTAGTGTAACTTTGTAATTTTCCCACTGTTAAAGAAGTCGCTTTTAAGGATAGGAGATTTCCGATACCCCCAAAGTCTCCTCCTACTAGAATATCCACTGCTAGCGTAGGTACAAAGCCTACTTTTATCGTTTTTCTTTGGATTGTACCGTCGTTCTTTGCAATTTCTACTCTAACCCAAGCAGACGGGCATGGGTGCTTGTCTCCATAATAACATAATGTTGCAATCTTATTTTTACGGTCTATCTCTGCTCTATTAATTAGGTCTCGTGGTAACGAACTGTAAGTAAGGAGCGACCAGGCTCAATAGTAACTGAAACTCTAAAAAACGATTTGATACCAATAGATACATCAGAAGAATCAGACTTTTATACTGATTTCAATTATATAAGTTTCATCAAGTTTAGTCTTACCCATCAAAAGCTACGAGCCTGAGAAAAATTGCCTTATTCTCGAAAAAACGGGGAAACAACCCCTAAAAGTCATAGAACTCTAATGAAAATCACATCATCAGATTCAGCGTATTAGAGAACCCTATTATAGAATTTTCAAGCTCCTATCTGCAAAAATGTGGAATTTTGTATTTTTTGCCAGAAGAAGATCACGGATGCGTGTTTATTTTATTTTACTTTTTTTTTGTTAGTTTGTTTTTTTCCCAGGGGTGATCGTATCAATCCAGTAGTCCTAGAATATCGTGAGAGGGCTCATTCGAACGGAAATTAAAAGTTCTAGTGCCCTTTTTAAGTGACCAAAAAATTGGAGGGCAACTTGGGCCCCTCCTACGCTCATTTTTTCCCGAAGTCACCCAATCAAAATTTTGAGATAACCATTTTGTTCAGCATAGTCGAAAATCTAATTAATATGTCTTTGAGGATGACTTAATCCCCCACAGTTCCCGGGGGAAGGGCTGCAAGTTATAAACTTTGCCCATTGTTTACATATAGTATTGGTTATTGGGAAGTATACAGGTGTTTTCAGGAGGATTTTTTTTCTAGTGGGGGTCGGGGTCAGAGTAGGGGCTATGGGGAAGGATCTTTCCATGGAGGATATTTCCTTGAGGGAAGGAACATTTCCATGAAGGGGGCGCCAGATTTCCCAGAATTATTTAAAAAACGATCAGAAATTAAATAAAAAAAAGTTTTTTTCAACCGAAAATAAGGAGCAGCATTAAAACTTAAAACGAACAGAAATTATTACGTATATGAGAGGGTTCTCCCCCTAGTCAATACCTCGCTCTTTACGCTACAGTTTTTTAGTACTTTCAAAAGAGCTATCTATTCTAATTAACCGGCCTTTGTGATTCAGGGGTTTGTGATTCGAACAAAATTCGAACTTTAGCGTAAAGAGCGAGGTATTGACTAGGGAGCGAACTCCCTAATATACGTAATAAAAACATACGAATATAGAAATTCGTTACGTAAGTTAATTCGTAAGTTACGTCAGAACAAAATTTCGAGAAAGCAAATTAGCCAAAAAAAAGGAAAATTAATATGCAAATTTCGTTTTAATTATTCATGTACAGTGAGCCAAAATCAAAGCTGCGTTAATTCAAAAACGTTCAGAAATTAACTAAAAAAAACAAGTTTTTTTAACTGAAAGTAAGGAGCGACATTAAAACTTAAAACGAACAGAAATTATTCCGTATATGAAAGGGGCTGTGTCCTCCTCAACGCCTCGCTCTTTACGCTAAAGTTTGACTCTGTCTCACAACTTTATTTTTTAAAACAATAAAAAACTTTAGCGTAAAGAGCGATGCGTTGAGGAGGGGACAGCCTCTTTCATATACGGAATAATTTCTGTTCGTTTTAAGTTTTAATGTTGCTCCTTACTTTCAGTTAAAAAAACTTGTTTTGTTCAGTTAATCACTGCAAGAATCAATTGCCATTTCAACTAATTCCCCGTTCAATTTCCGTATATTTTATGCGACTCTGCAAGTGCGTAATTTTCCCCCTTATTATGGGTTATGGCCCAGGCTGTCGTTTTATGTGGTTTTTGGTCATATTTACTGGGACAGTTTCTTGCAAAATCCCCCGTAGTACCACAGTTATAGCACGTTAATTCTCCTTGCGCTGTGTTATAGTGCCTATTTTTGTTATACTCTCTATATTGAAATATGTCTTGGTCCTCCACTTCCTCTCTTATTTCGGTCCACCTATTTGCAATTTCCGCCATTTCTTCGCTTGTTTTTGGGTTCTTTTCTTTCAAATATATTTTCAATTCTCTGTGGGTATTTTCTAAAAATTGTTCCATTACTGTTTTATCTATCACTTCCGTCATTTCTTCCTTTATCTCTTCCGGGTCTTCTAACATTCTATAATTTTCTAACTCTAGTATTTTAAACACATATCTTTCAATTTATATTCGTATTCTTTATAAGTTTCGTTGTCTCGTTTTCTTTCACTTCTAAACCTTCTTTGAAAGTGCTCGGGGGAGAGTTGAAACTTTTCAAAAATGGCTTGTTAAATCCATCGAGTATTGTAGTTAAGGAGGGGCTGTATTTTTGTCACCCAATTTTCTCTCGGCCATCCATTGAATTCCACGGTTTTTTTTCAAAGTTGTAGAGGTGCAAATGTACATCTTCATTCTCTTTCATTGGTTGAAAGTTTACTGCATGCATTAAATTTACTTTGGACGATCCTTGAGGCTCCTGGGAATTTTTCCCTGCAATTATTTGTATTAGTTCTCTTCTATTCTCTCTATCTGCCTCTTCCTTTCGTTCTCTGGCTATTCTATCAGCCTCTTTTTTCTTCTTTAGCTATTCTGATATTCTCTCTTTCTTCTCTATCCTCCTTCTCTTTTCGTTTTCTGGCTATTCTTTCTTCCTTCATGAAATGTTTATAGTTGTTGTGTCATATCTATTTGAGTACTTTTTCACGAGCCCCTGCTGGAAATTGAGCTTCTACTACTCCTGCTACTCGGCCTACTATGATTCTCTCTGTCTTTATATCCTCTTAATTCGTTTTATGATTCTGTTCGTTCTATAACTATATTTTCTCTTATCCGCAACTCCCCTACATTTTGCATATCAATGATAATGATTTTTCTTCATGTATTATCGCCACTGTTTCTATTTCATGCTCTCTCATATTACCGGGTGTCCCAATTATATTCTTTCTACTCCCATATTTGTTTCTTTTGTCTGGGTTTCTCTCTCTGGGAATAATTCTTTCTGAATCTGCCTTAAACTCTTTTCTTCCTCCACGGTTTGTACCGGGAAGATTTCCTCTTCACACGTGTCAGAAATGTCTATTTCACCCCCTGAGTGAAATATGGTTCCATCTGATGGTGTTTTTATTAGGATATTTCCAGCGGGAGTCGCTTACGATTGTGGGTCTGAATACGACTTTTGGTTTACCGCGGTAGTTTTTTTCGAATTCATATCCAATTCTTTCAATTCTTGTTCCTTTTCTGACCTTGTATAAATCTTCCGTTTTCCGCGTTTACTTTAAGGTTTACTTAACGTCAAAATACTTCTTCCGTCTAAATGAAAATTCTTTTACCAATGTCTCTTCTTATCTTTTCGTGAAAAAATTTTGTGTTTTAATTTGCCGATTTTAAGTGGGGGCGCAGCCTCCCTTGTCTCACAAGTTAATTATTCACGTGATGTATTGATTCCTAAATTTTATTTCTTATTATTATCTAACTAGGCACAGCCTAGATAATTTTTTTTTCTCTTCGCGATTTTTTTTTATGTAGCCACAATAGGCTACTATGTAGGCTAACTCAACTTGTCTCTTCGAAAACGCGGAATTATTTTACTATTAGGTTTTACCGATATGACCTTCCTTGCTGCCACCAGTATTCAGGTGGTAAGGTACGGGTGTCACCACTTATTGGTGCAAAAATTGTGCTACACCACTTACTGGAGGGGAAAGCCCCCGGCTGTGCCAAATATTATAATGGGATGCCCGCGCCTATCACAACGGTTCTGTAAATATATGGTATGTCAGAACCCAATTTATAATATACCCTGCCTCAGGGTATGATAACGTGTACAAATGATCAGACAGCCAACTCGAAGGCCAAGGGTACCCAACCTGGGTTACCACTAATATTTCTAACTATCTCTTTGGACTCCACCTAGGCTAAAAAGTCAAAGATTATATAGTACAAAAAAAGCTTACTGTATTCAGATCACACATATATCAGACTGTTCCACAAAATAATAATCTTTTCCTCCCCTAGACCGCTCAACCGCGTGTCTGCAGTGGCGGTGGGCGAATTTTTTCAGCCAATCCAAATGCTTACCAATTACCACTTTACTTCAAATGAATCGGCTTTATGTCCCTTCTTTCACCCCCGACAATTTAGACCAGACTTGTTATCTAAAAGTAACTTTTAGCTATGGTGAGTCATCCATAACTGCGCAATTAAAACCTCGTGGTTTTTAACAACCTACGCAGTTAAGGAAAGAAAAATGGTGCAGCCAAAATAAAGAGAAAATTAATAATTACTACAAAGGGGAAAAGGGAATAATGAAGGAGCCCAAAGAAAAGAACGAGGAATGACATTTATCTGAAACAAACTAGGACCAACGGTCCCAACAGTGAACATTTCTCTACCGTTGAGTTTAAAATCGGATCGACGGTCTCACCCGAGCAAGATGATGGTGCGGTTACACATTTCCTTTCTGAAGAATGTGATGCGTCAGCTTATTTGAAGACAGTAAAATTAAATGAAGTATCCGAAGTTGTTAATAATATGAAAAATGGTGCAGCAAAATCCGACCTCATTACTCTAAAGGTTTTCTTTTGTGTTTCTCTGTTATCTGTATGGGATTCGTTTTTTCAATTAATAAGTGTTTCAAATTTGGAGTTTTCCCCGATTGTTTATATAAAGCACAGGTGAAACTTAAGTTCAAAGGAGATGACTGGGAAGATATGCATATTTACAGACCAATATCGCCACTTCCTGTTGTATCTAGAGTAAATGAAAAGTTAATATGTGAGTGAATTGTGAAGTTCCTTGAATCAAGGTCATTTTTTCGTTCTACCCAATTTGGTTTTAGGAAAGCGATGTCGACCGAGCAAGCTATTCTATTTTTAACGTCTTTTGTTAATGATGTGTTGGATTGTGGTCTGAAAGTTGCGTCAGTATTCTTAGATATCAAGAAGGCGTTTGACTGCACTGATTATGAAATATTGGTGAAAAAGTTGGAGAATTGTGGTATTCAGGTTAATTTATTAAAATTATCAAGTTCGTTTCTGAATAAATGGACCCAGTACGTTAAAATAAGGTATTTTAAATCAAGTAACAAAAGTATAAAATGTGGCGCTCCTCAACGATCAGTTCTGGGCTCCCTATTGTTTTTTATCTGCATTAATTATTTGGATAAGTGCCTGGTAAGCTATGGTCTGTCAACTAGTGAAGTTTCTAAGGTCAAGGCTATTTTACCGAGCTTTGAAGATGATCACCCATTATGCGACAGATGCTAGGACAGAAAATTAGCTGCTAAATCTTTTGAAAGGTGGTATGGCATACATTGAAAATAGATGAGACTGAATAAACTAAAATTGAACCACAAGGAAAGATCCTTGGTGATATATGGTAGAAGCCATAATTATTATCCTTGGATTAAGCAGATTCAGTTAAGTGGAAACATCATCTTACGTGCTAAATCAGTGAAGTTTCTTGGAGTTGTACTGGACGAGTGCCTCAGCTTTAAGAATCATTTCCGTCACATTTCTGCTAAGATTGCTCGTAGCATCGGAATGATAGGAAAATTAAAGCATATTTTCCTGGATAGTATCCTAAGGACATTTTATTTCTCTCTTTGGCATACAACAGCTAGTAAACTGTATTACTGTATGGTCTTCTGCGTTCGCAGTTCATCTTCATCCATTGAGAGTGCTACAAAGTAAAATGGTTACAGTGCTGACGGGTGTAGATAATCGTTCTTCGGTGAGGTCCAAGTATGTTGAACTTAAGATATTGCCCATTCCTGGTCTGGTGAAATTTTATAATGGTCTATTTATGTTTAAGTACCAAAATAATTTATTACCAAAGTGCTTCAGCACTTTGGTGCTTTTTTACTGGTTTCAGCACTTTCAGCATTTTTTTTTTACTGGTTTCAATTGTTCACGAGCATAATGCAAGGGCTTCAAGTCATTATAATAGGAATCCTATAGTAGTTACTACACGATCAAATTTTCTGTGCGCCATGTTTGTTCTAGTGCCTGGAATACTTGAACACATCATATTTTACAGGAAAAATGCCCAAGTAAGTTCCGAAGTTTACTGAAAGACCATTGTTTTAGGGTTTATGAGAAGGATGTGTATAAAGTTCTCTGGTTTCTTTATTTGTTAAATTAATCAAATTGTTTGATTTTTTGGTTCGATGTATTGATGATGGTAGATACCAAATCGTTTTTTATTTGATTTTTTGTCGTTTCTTGTTCTGTTTTTGGTGTTTATTTGTCGTCACCTTTCATAAGTTGGTGTATATATATATAGACCTAGTGGGGTGATTATTTACCTAAACAAGCTTTGCTTCAGGTTTCGTTATGTTTATTGCGGATGAATAAACCCTTTCTTTCTTTAAAAAAAGAGGAGATATTGAGGATCCTCGTCTATTTTCAAATAGGACAATTTTCAGTTTTAAATAAGCTTTGGAGTAAGTTTAGTTCTGTGCTGAGCGTGTATGGGGGTTGTTGTTAAGTGTACTGTCGAAACTCATTGAAATTAAATAGGAACAAAATTTATGATAATTTGTTGGGGAAAATAAAAAGAATTATTTATTGAATTATTTATTTTTTTTACTGATTTGTTTTATTTCTTAGGCTTATTGTTGCTTCGTTTTAGTTTTTGTGCCTTATTCGTGTTTCTATTTCTTAGTACAAGATCCCCCCCCCCCCAAAACCTTGTACCTTATTTTTGTTTTTGTGATTTTTATTTTAGTAGCACACCTCGCCATCGACACTTTTGACTTGCTATCGAATATTATTATTTTTTTAAATTATTACCACTAAATATTTGATCTTAGTTTTAAGAGCCTTTTTTCCATTCTTATTTGTGCCATTATTGGGACATTTCAGTTTGACAGCTTTGCTTGGTGCTAAGATGGTGAACTTCAGTACTTAACAGTTTCAATATTAGTTACCTCAATAATGGTTTCCTCAACAAAGAAATATCATCAATAAATACTTCAAACAAAAATATTGCCAGCAGCTAAAATCAAAAGTATCTAATCAAAAAAGATGTTAAACCAAGCCCCATTTTGTTAAACACCAGCTCTCCCAGCTCTTTTTTCATTTTGTTAGCGTTTTTTTTTTATTTGTTGCCAAATAAGAAAAACACTGAGAAAAAAAAAATGGAGAACCAAAAATAGAATGGAAAATTTAATGGACAAAAACAATTTGAGGGGAGAGTCGAACAAAGCTGGGGCCTATCTCTGGTGTGCAATAACAAAACTATCGAATTTTCTTCAACATTTACACTTCCAATTGCTAAATTTCTTTGTACAAATAAGATTAGAAGATATACAACGAGTCGGCGGCAGTGTCCCAAGAAATCTTCAGTAACAGTTAATTCACTCCCTGAAAAGAAAATGATCAAACGTTGAAATGAATATTAAAAGTGACTGTGAAAAAAAAAATAATAAAGTAAAATTTACGTTAAAAATAGATTAAAATAGATATAAGAAATCATAGGCAATGCTGAAAAGTATGAGACTAATTCGAAAATTATTCCTTGCTCTATCTGGCTGTGTCTATGATCATACATTTAGCAAAATGGCAAAACACGAGAGCTGGTGAAATATTCTCCATTTTGACCAATAATCAAGGACATTTGTTGATCTTATAAAAGAATCTGCTACTACTTTTTCTAACAATTTATTGCAACACCTAGACACTTTAGGCCCACCTAGCTGCAAGCTCTGCTCAAGCCTGTTCAAACTAGCCACAAGCTGCAAGCTCCACTCAATTTTGTTCAAACTAGCTACAAGCTGCAAGCTCCACTCAAGCCTGTTCAAAGCGTCATCCTTTCCTCTTTCTGTCGTGAACTTTCAATTTCCTTTAAAACCTTTCTTATGGTCTCTTCCCACAACATTCGAATATCTCCTGTTTTCTGTTTGGCCACACAATAACATCAAAAAGCTTTCTTTTACGGATTATTATACGTAAAACTTGACCGAAGCATTTTAACTATTGTTTCATTATAGTCCTAGAAAGTGGGACCGAACCACATTTTTCTTATCATTCAAACTGCTGCCAAAAACTAACCCTAGACTATTCCTCTGGAAACCATTTAGCATACTTTCCACAATATATCTAAGGGCCTACGTTACAGAGCCATTTAATGTTTAATTTTTAGAAAAAAAGTATTTCTTCAACATACCAGTGCCTAGAAAAAAGACCCATTTAGAGTGTTTGCTTTTAAAAATAAAATATAATTTTATACGCATTCACATATAAATATTTTTTCGAATGAAAGATAGCCAGAAGTTTATAATCAACTTCATAATCAGCTCTGATGGTTCATCCAATGATTCTGAAATAATTCACATCAAATATGACGTAGATAATTTCGAAGACCACACTGGCTTTCCATGACGATAAATAAAAGTTCAAATAGGGATAAAATCCTTTTAATAGACAGTGATGATGATAACATTGATAGAAGTTCACAAAAATACCAGATATTTCGGTCACTGTATATGTGACCGAAATATCTGGTATTTTTGTGAATTTCTATCACTGTTATCATCATCACTGTCTATTAAAAGGATTTTATCCCTATTTGAACTTTTATTTATTCACATCAAAAATTTTTTTATTTGGAAATAAAGCGCTGTTTGACTCAGTAGAAGCTCCGCTTCCCATTTCTCATAAAAGAATCTGCGGGTTCTACCCTAATCGCAGGTACACAACTCTGCGGAATTAGAAAATTGACAGTTTTATTGCATAAATGTTGAAAGGATTGCATATACGCTTAAAAGCGATTGTTATACTACGCACCAGCATGGCCTATGACACTAAAAGGCTGTATAAATACCCTTTGAAGAGTTTTCAGAGACTGTGAAACTAACGTTTAGTTTCAGTTAGTTTCCGTTCAAATGAGCCCTCTCGCGATATTTTGGGACCACTGAGTCGATACTATCACCTGAAAAAAAAATTCCGCATTTTTGCAGATATGAGCTTGAAACCTCTACAGTAGAGTTCTCTGATACGCTGAATCTGATGATGTGATTTTCGTTAAGGTTTTATGACTTTTAGGGGGTGTTTTCCTCTTTTTTCAAAAATCAAACAAATTTTCTCTGGCGCGTAAGTTTTGATGAGTAGGACTAAACTTGGTGAAACTTATATATTTGAAATCAGCATAAAAATTTTATTCTTTTGATTTGTCTATTGGTATCAAAATTCCGTTTTTTAGAGTTTAGATTACAATTGAGCCGGGTCGCTCCTTACTTACAGTTCGTCACCACGAACTGTCTGAAAGCCGTGTTTGAATTAGCTTCTCTGTTTACACAACAGGGAATTCTGTCGGTTGATTTGACTCTCTGTTGAAGCGACGGTCGTTCGATTTGCGAAATATTAACATTATGTCAGCATTTTTCCATGTTTTGACGACAGAAGCAGAGGCTCGTTGTTTTTCATGTCAACAGAGAAAATACAAACTGAAGCGGCAAATTCAAAATGTAAGCTGAATTGATGAGAGTTTGGACTAATTTTCGTATATTCCCACTAGCCTTTATTTGTTCATTAGCCCGACTGAACATAATGTTGTATTACCCCGTTGATTGTTGCATTAATCGAAGATCATCTGCAAATAAATTGGGTGTTACAAACGTTGGTAGAGCTTGTTTTCAAGCAAGAAAAGGTGTCCGCTCGTTTCCTTTCACGACTCAATGGGGCAGCAGAAGAGAGAATTTACGCATGGAAAAAATCTTAATAATTGTATAACAATCATAAATTTTTTTCTTAAATCCCGGTTATCAGGTATGAATAGACCTAAGGGAAAGATTTTAATTTGGATGTCCTCGGTACTTCAAATATTCAACCGTATAGGACAATGATTACATGTTGTAAGACATGCAACCAGCTATACATCGACCAGAGGTTTTACAGAAAGAGGTGAAATGGCACGAGACGGAAAGAAAAAGTTCAACAAGCCATGTTTACTAGTATCTCTTCTAAAAGAGGGCACGTTAAAGGAGACGACGTAGATTATTTTGTTCCAATTAGCAAGAATTGCACCCAATTAGACTTGTATTCTTAAAGAAGAGGTAGGTTTCCATATCAACACCCTTCGGAAATGCCCTCTTTTGAAAATCAGCAGGCACATTTCGTGTTCTGATTTAATTTCACTTAATCCTCAACATTCCCTGAAAGTCGTAGTCCTATAACTCTAGAGTTACTAGTACTAGTTGCAGTAGTACTTCTATTATGCAAACATTGCATTTTGGTTAGTTCAATATCCTCCTCAACATGCCCTGCAAGTATCTAACGAATCATTATATCAAAACTAATATAATCAACGTAATACCCTGTTGGGGGGGGGGTATCCATTGTCTTATTTTCATTTAAGTTTTTGAAATCTTTGGTCTTGTTGTTGTAAATGATAAAGTGAATGCTTGGAAAACCATTATGCCATTGTTGTCGCATACAGATATCTTGCTAATTAAAACAATGTTGCTGTAAGAAACATACAGGGTTTGTATATAAGCCAGGAATGGTTTTGGTGGATAAAACCATGCCATAGTCTGCAGTTTTTAAGGGGCTCAAGCTCTTCGAAGATGGCCGATAGAGTGTGGAGGACAAAGCCCCTGCTGGATGGGTATGGGTATTTTCAACAACGTACACATGAAGTGCTGAATTCAGACCATCAACTGTGCCTGGCCGCAGATAATACTGGTATGGATAAGATGACGTTGCACAACATTATCACTGAAAATGTAACCAGGCAATGGGTCTGCACTAAAACATATCCCAAAGGTCCAGACTGACGATCAAAAGCAAGGGAGAGTTTCTAAATGCAAAGATCTTTTGAAACGTATTGAACAGGAGCATAAAGCTTTATGAAAAGCTAAGCACATCATTCAATATATTACATTTTACTGAGAACCAAAGATGAAAGACAAATTAAAACTTGGGAAGTAATATAACTAGTGACAGAATAACTTGTCGCTTCACTTTCTTACGTGTTTTTTTTTAGAAAAGAAACTAAGCGATTTATAGAAGTATATCGCATTCTTTTTCCCCAATACCGAAAATGTAGGTAAACACGCAAAGGCAGTTGAAAAGGGCCAGAGAAACAGAGAGAGAGAATTTCTTTATTCTGTAATTCGAATTAATGAGGCATTTTAGCAAAGTGCAAAATTTTACTTTTTGACATACTTAAAAAAATGAAATGACTAAATCGGAAAAAAATTAGTCTGGAAACCTTGAACTACCTTATTTATTAAAACATAACAAATAAAAAAATAAATAACCGAAATTTCCGAAACATTGAACTTTCCTTGCAACAGGTGGAATTGAACCTACATGCCGAAAGTTTTTCGGCGTGGCCTTATCCACTACGCTGTTACAAAGAAAAAAAAAGTTTTTTTAACTGAAAGTAAGGAGCGACATTACAACTTAAAACGAACAGAAATTATTCCATATATGAAAGGACTGTCTTCTCCTCAACGCCTCACTCTTTACGCTAAAGTTTTTTATTGTTTTAAAAAATAGAGTTGTGAGAAAGAGCATAAACTTTAGCGTAAAGAGCAAGGTGTTAAGGAGGGGACAGTCCCTTTAATATACGGAATAATTTCTGTTTGTTTTAAGTTTTAATGTTGCTCCTTACTTTCAATAATTTAATTTCTGAACATTGTTGAATTAATGCAGGTTTTGATTTTGGCTCACCGTACATGAATAATTAAAACGAAATTCGCATGTTAATTTTCCTTTTTTTGGTTAATTGCCTTTCTCGAAAGTTGTTTAATTTTATTTATGAACGTTTTTATTAGTAATAAATATACGTAAATTACGAATTAACTTACGTAACGAACTTCTATTCATATATTTTTAATATGTATATTAGGGGGTTCGCCTCCTAGTCACCTCGCTCTTTATCCTAAAGTTTGGATTTTGTTCCAATTCTTCAAAATTGACTCATTAATCACAAAGGCTATTAATTAGAATAAATAGCTCTTATGAAAGTACTAAAAAAAACTTCACCGTAAAGTGCGATTGATTGACTAGGGGGGGAATCGAATCATATACGTAATAATTTCTGTTCTTTTTAAGTTTTGATGTTGCTGCTTACTTTCAGTTGAAAAACTTAGTTTTTTTAATTTAATTTCTGATCGTGTTTTTAAATAATCCTGGGAAATCCGGCGCCCCCTTCATAGCAATATTCCTTCCCCCATGAAAACTTCCGCTATGGAAAGATCCTCCCACGTAACCCCCGATCCACCCTTCTCCCCACTACCAGAAAAAATCCCCCCTGAAAACGTCTGTTTATTTCCCAATAATCAATACTATATGTAAACTTTGGGCAAAGTTCATAACTTTGCCCAATATTACCCCCGGAACTGTGGGGGAGTCATCCTCGAAGGCATAGTTATTATATTTTTCAACAATACTGAACAAAATAGTTATCTCAAAATTTTGATCGGGTGACTTTGGGAAAAAATGAGCGTGGGAGGGGGCATAGTTGCCCTCCATTTTTTGGTCACTTAAAAAAGGCAGTAGAGCTTTTAATTTCCATTCGAATGAGCCCTACCGCGATATTATAGGACCACTAGGTCGATACAATCACTCCTGGGGAAAAAAAAAATAAAATAAACACGCATCCGTGATCTTTCTTTTGGCAAAAAATACAAAATTCCACATTTGTGTAGATAGGAGCTTGAAATCCCTACAGTAGGGTTCTGTGATACGCTGAATCTGATGGTGTGATTCTCATTAAGGTTATATGACTTTTAGTGGGCGTTTCCCCCTTCTTTCAAAAATCAGGCAAATTTTCTCAGAAATTATCTTTTTATTATCTTATCTTTTATCTCAGAAATTGAAATTATCTACATTTCAAAACCCAAGTTTTTAGACAAGCATAGTGGCACACTTTTAGCGATGTAATGGACATAGCTGGCGATTCAATGGTTGTCTGTTATTCAGCTAGGTAAGCATACTAGGTAGGTCCCCCTGGTAGTATTTCTAAGAGTTTCAAGGGGCACCAATTCATGAAAATGAAGGCAAGCAATAATTTTGCTGTTTTTTAATGAACACAAAAAACGTATTTTTCGAAACCCATGGAAAATATTCCAGCATACGTTTCTAATGACACAGTGACACAGAGGAACAGGTAAGGATATTAGCTTGAAACTTTCAGAGCCACTGCTACTGTGACTGTAACTGCTTCTGCGACTACTTGTGACTGCAATTAAGATTACTTGCGGCAGTGACTATTGCCAACTGCAAATACTCGCAACTTCGATAATACTTCTTGTAATTGTGGCGGAATGAATGACTGTGGCGGAATGAATAGCATTCATTCCTTTAACACCTCGTACTGAGAGAGTTATCACTGAGAAAACCGGTTTCTTGTTATAGTGACTGTATTTATGTAACTGTATGATCGGATTAGTGTACCTGAATTGGACAAAGTTCATTTTAAATTGGGTTAACAATTAAGAGTAGGCGAAGACGACTTTTACAAGGCATTTTTTGAAGGGAGGGGGGGGGGTTAATTGCCCCCTTTCTCATCAGTAAGTCTTCGTTTCTTATTATTTATTTTCATCATATTTTTTGGAAGAGTTGAAGTGTAAACATTAAATGACTGAATCAACCGGGATTGCTGATAAATTATCGTAAATGGATGCTAAGTGAAACCAGATCCACGATGTCGCCGCTAGTTTTTCTGTGATCGAATCACAAAAACGGAATAAACCATGTCTCGTTATAATAGACAATAACCAAGAATTTGACTGTCAATTGGACCTTTGGATTGGATTGTCAATTGGGTTGGACAATTGGACCTGTCAAGTGAAATGTTTCTTTACAATGTTTACAGCGTTAAAACTGTTACATCGTCAGAGTAAAAATGAAACTGCCTGGTTTTGAGGCGTAGGATCTTTAAAAATTTTGCCCATAATTTCTGTTATTTTCCACCAAACTCCTCAAAGTTACCCTTAAAAAAATCTCATCCTATGATAATGTATCTTTAACGGGTATTAAATTAGAGAACAACCTCAAAATCCACCTAAAGCCGCTGCAGCTCACCAAGCAGTCTCGGTTTTCGACCCAAGCAGCCGAGCGAACATTACGATGGTTCGGACACCTACTTCGAATGCCTCCACACATACCTGCGAAAACGATCCATGACTTCGACCCTGTCAAAGCCGGTTGGAAGCGACCTCGCGGCCGACCGAAGAAACGATGGTCTGACAGCCTGTCCAAGTTCCTGGTGATGGCAAATATCAGGTTGAGCGATGTGCAAACGCTTGCCATGGACCGAAGTGGATGGAGGAGGCAGACGTCACTCTCTACGCCGAGCAGCGCCCGGCAGGAGACATAAGTCAAGTCAAAAGTCAAGAAAAAGAATTTTTTCAAAGAGAAGTTTTTCAACGAATTATATTACAAATATTTTCTTTTCTACTTATTCTCTTTTGTGAAAATCTTTCTAATTTCCAGCTTTCGAGCAATGTTTCATTTTTGTGCAGATAACTTAAAAGTTTGTTGAAATTATCGATATTGTATATTTCACCCTTTAGAAGAATTGAGCCTTTTGAAACGTGTTGAAGAGGATCTTAATTTTTGGACGAAATAATCATGGGACACGAGACTTGGATATTTGAATACAACTTGAAAAACGCGGCAAAGTTAAAAATGGTCTGCTGTGGCACAACTTCGTTCAAAAATGATTCAAAGGAATAAATACTGAATGAAAGCCGTGTTCATCGTCTTTTTTCAAAGTTAAAGGGATGGTGTCCAATGAACTTGTGGCAGAGGGAGCATAAATGGTGTTCTTTTTTTTCTGGAAACGCTAAGAAGATTGGAAAGAACGGTAAAAAATTGTGCGAAACCATCACTGAAAGTTAGACATTGCAGCAAAATGAACCTAGCCACGCCTGTTCCGTGTTCGCCGGCCTGGCGATAAACAACATCGTGACGATTTTTCTGCTCCCTTACAGTCACAACTTGGGACAAGGAAGTTAATTTATGCTCCCAGAAGTGAAATCCTCCCTCAAAGGACACTACAATAAACCACTAAATGCCATAAAAAACTTGCAGGAGCACCCTTGAAGAATTTTTTGGAATCCAGCTAACACGCCTTAAAGTCGCTGACAAAAGTGTGTCGACACTAAAGGGATGTGTTGTAGTAATACCTCAAATAATTCGATTTTTCCAGCACCTTTCCTGAGGCTTTTCATAAACACCCTGTGCAATCCAATAGTAAAGAATTAATGCAACAATTTTAAAAGGAAAGAGAAAAAGAGAATCTGATCTTTTTTTTTCTTTGCAAGAGCTATTCCTCTGGTGTCAGGGCGTGCCTTACTTGATATTCAACTTCATGAGATGGCTCAAAGAGTATGAATAGCTTATAAGAGTGAGGACTGGCGCTAGAATCTGAAAAATCACCAGCAACATTTAACATTTGGCGTTTCTTGGCATTTTTTTAAAAGTCGCATTATTTTTTCAGGAACTGAGATAAGACACTTTTTACTGTACTGATTTTGCTAATTAGTCTTATTATTCTAGTTTCGCTTCATTATTAATCTAGCAAGACGCTAAGAAACGGCAAACGCCAGATGGCGTTGATGATTTTTCTTCGGTACTTGGGCCAGTTTCCACTATTATAAGCTACCCATGCTCTTCGAGTTGGCTTCTGATGACAGTGAGAACAAACACATGCTTGGATTTCAATATTTATTTACAGATATTCGCAGACCTTAGTTTTGATGGAGGAAAATTGCTTTTAGTAATATAACCTTATCTATTGGCATTGCCACTTTCTTCTTTTTCTCATTATACTAATTCAGTAGTGAAGAGCGACACGTAATGGCGATTCGGCTCCATTGCAAAATTTTATGGAATACACTCTTTGATACAGGTACTCTATGAAATGCTACCAACACTAGTGAATTTGAACATGATTTTCCAATCAATCGTATTTTAGCAGTGTTGGAATTTAGTTTTGTTTTGTTGTTTAATGAATTTTTGTCTAAAAGTCAACTATTCTGAGAAGTAAAAAAACAAAGAGTTAAAAAAAAATTAAAGCTTTTAAACTACACACACATATATCGAGACACAGAGGCATCAATTCAAGAAAATTTAAGAGGGGGGAGGGAGCAAATTTATTTTCCATTATGTAGGAAGCCGAGGCAAATTTGTCGTTTTATTCGGTTTTCCGAATGAAAATACCAAAAAAGATAAGTGCAATGACAACATCCCAAAAAAAAAGATATTTTAAAGATCTAGAGGAGGGAATCTAGGTAGAAACAGCCCCCTCCGCTCCCATTTGACACCAGTGTTAAGACCTGAAAAATACTTACGACAGAAAAAAAACCCTGACCAAAGTTCGTTTCTTGACTTAATGTGTCTAGATTTGGCTCAGTTACTTCTAATCATAAGTAGTAGAAGCTAGCATATTCGTCGATGGTAAATTGATGGTAAATTCGTCGAGGTAAATTGATGTCAGCATTAAAAAAGTACGAGTAACTTACAATAGTGGGAACTGGCGCTAGTGCCGACAAAAAAAGAATTAGCAATGTCATCTAGTGTTTGGTATTTTTTCATTGTAATAATAAGAGGCATATAGGAGTGCTGTTACTGATGTTAAAAGTAAAGATCACCATCTAGTAGCGTCAAGGGTTAATTTAAAGCTCAAAGTTTCGAAGGGTAACTACCTCCCAGGAAGTTATGATGCTGGTAGACTCCAGGATGAGAATTTGAGAGAACCTTTCCAGGAACAGTTGAATACTAAACTTTAAAGTTTAAAATTTGTTAATGTGGAAGATGGTTGGAATAATTTAGAAAAATAATTTGTGAAGTTGCTGAAGGTGTCTTAGGGAAGAAAGGTAAGACTGCAGCTAAGAATATTAGTGAAAAAGCTTCATGTTTAATAGAAAAAATAAAGGACTTGTACGAGAACTATCTGAGCGATAGATCATATAAAAACAAAAGGAATGTAAAGAAAGTGGAGAACGCATCAAAATATGAACTAAGGAGGTGTGAAGTGGAGGCCATGGATAAAATTGCCAAGGATCTGGAAGATGCAGCTAGACGGCATAATAGTAAAATATTGTACTGGCATGTTAATAAATTGAGAGGGAGTAGTCAATCTGGACTTGGCCCAGTTAAAGATAGGAATGGGGCCACAATTGGCGAGAAGGAAAGAATTAAAGAGAGATAGGCAGAAAATTTTGATGGTTTGCTAAACCGAGATAGAGTTGCAGGAAAAGATATAGAGGAAAATGAAAAAGTTTGTGATACCTTGGATGTGAAGGAAGATTTGTTTTTCGAGGAAGAATTACCGACAGTACTAAAAGGATTAAAAAATAATAAGGTGATGATAGGGTGGTAAATGAGTTTCTTAAATATGGTGGCTCTGAGTTTAGAAATAAGTTACTGAAGATTATGAATATAATTTTTGAAAAAGGGGAAGTACCTAACGATTTCAGAAAAGCTTAATTAGGCCACTTTTAAGAAAGGTGATAAAAGTGAGTGTGGTATTTATCGAGGCATTAGTCTGGTCTATGTAGGTAGCAAATTAATTAGTAATATGATACTTTTTAGACTGAGAGATGCCGTAGACAAAGTTTTAAGAGAAGAACAGTGCGGTTTTAGAAAAGGTAGAGTCGACCAAATTTTCACTCTTAGGTTAATAATTGAGAAGTGCCTGAGTTATCAAACACCTTTGGTCCTCAGTTTTATAGATTATGAGCAAGCGTTCGATTCTGTTGATAGAAGAGCTTTAGTAAAAGTTTTATCCTTGTATTGTATACCAGATAAATACATTAAAGTGATTAGTGCTATGTACGAGAATAACATTGCTGCGGTTAAGGTAGGAAATGAGGTTAGCAGCTGGTTTTGTATTAAATCAGGAGTTAAACAGGGTTGTGTTCTATCCCCCTTTATATGGATTATTTTGATGGACTTTGTCTTAAGGAGCACGGGAAAGGCAATGGGAGACCACGGAATCAAATGGGGAGGAAAAAGTCTCCTGGACTTAGATTATGCTGATGATTTAAGGATCCTAGAGGAAAGTGTGAGCAAAATGAATGAACTTTTAGAGGTTTTGCGAGTTCAGGGTGCTAGAATAGGCTTGAAAATTAATGTTAAGAAGATTAAGTCACTATGGCTAGGAGTAAGTGAAGATGAAAAGGTGACGTTGGGTAATGAAAAGATAGATCAGGTGAGCAGCTTCACTTACCTTGGTAGTATAATTAGTAAAGATGGTGGGAGCAGTGAAGATGTTAAAAGTAGAATAGCCAAGGCTCAGGGTATTTTTTCACAATTAAGAAAAGTTTGGAAGACTAGGAAGATAAGTCTGTAAGCCAAGATTAGAATATTAGAAGCTACAGTGATGACAGTGGTCAAATATGGCCCTGAAGCAGGGGTGCTTCAAAAAGCAGATGAAGATTTGCTAGATGTTTTCCAGAGAAATTGCTTAAGGATTGTTCTGGGTGTCCGCCTGACTGACCATATTTCAAACAATAGGCTATATAAAAAATGTGGTTCAATACCGCTCTCTAGGGCTATAATGAAAGAAAGGTTGAGATGGCTAGGGCACGTTGTGCAGATAAAGAATGGCGGATTGCCGAAGATTGTTCTTTTCGGCCAATCGTCTAGGGCTAAACGGAAAGCAGGTGTCCTCGTCTGGGATGGGAGGACGTCATAAAGCAAGATTTAAAGGAAATGGAACCTTCGTGGGAGGGTGTAAGAAGGAAGTCTTTGAATAGATTGGGATGGAGGAGAAGCGTGCGTAGTTGTGTTGGCCTCAGGCGGCTTGGTGCTGCGATGAATTATTATTAGTAGCAGTAGTAATAAGTGTTTGTTTCATTTCCTGATAGAGAAACGATTACAAAGCTTGCAAGAATGCCGAGTGCTGTTAAATGCTAGATGGCGTAGATGGTAGTAGTTTTTTTTTTCGACACTAGTATTTTTGGCGCCAGTTTCAAATTTTTGGTCAGCAGCCTCTTTGGTCAGCAGTCTCATTAAGAGGTGGTCAGATAAAAGACTACATACAACAAGGTCGTAGTGGAATAAAAAAAACAAAACAACCTTTTTTCTGTCATCTAGCGCCACCCTTCAGAATTCAATTAGTATAATAGCAGGGTAATGAAATATGTAACGTTGATGCATCGGTAAATAATACTATTCTACAATTTCTTATTCAGTCAAACATTATTTCTTATTTCATCAAAAACATGCTTCATCAGCAAACATCTGAAATACAATTTTGCAATTCAATCTCATCTTTGATGACAGCTTTAACAACTGGGTATCAAGTTTGAGCGTACTTATCCGGTATAATAACTAGGCAAATGTTTACTTTACAAAATTGGTACTACATAAAAAACACCATAAAATTACAAGTTTTGTTTCTAAACGTTGAGGCATTGGCACCCTAGCATCTTTTTACGAATAATTTTTGGGTCAATTACTGGATTCTACCTTAGATTATAATGTTTGCTCTCTTTTTCTTATATACGTATTTTTGAGCATCTTACCTGCTTTCCACGTCAACCTTTGCTTTGAATTTTTAGATTTAGTATTTGCCATGGTATTTAGTTTTGTAAGGACAATTAGTTCTATTCTTACTAAGATGTAGATGTAGCATACAATATGGAATGAAAAGAATAGACGAGAAGCGGAATATAAAAACGCAACCAGCAAACCATAGCCATCGTATATTCTTATTTGAAATATATAAGAAACAGACTGGAAGCACTGCTAAATTCTTCAATGTAATTTGGCCCGTAACCAGGGTTGCCCACTTGCAAACTTTTTGTGTGAAATTAACTCTTTTTTACCTCAGAGGGGAAGCGGAAGAGTGAAAATCACTCTCTTTGGGTATTAGTTTTCGTTCACTTTGAACGTCAGCAGTTGGTAGCTTGGTCAGAAGTATAATCAGCCCAAGGAACAGGTTTACCAACTTGCACATTTTTTATTTGAAATGCACTCTTTTATACCTCCGAGGTGATGCGCCAGCTTGGACAGCCGTGCGTATGCACATTTTTTGACTTGCACTCTTTTTGAGCAAAAACACTTTTTTGGCCTTGATTTGCACTCTTTTTGGACGGCAGCGGTTGGCAACCATGCGCGCAACTCCTTTGGGTTATGCAGGCTTGATCTGTGTCAATTAAAAGGAAAGATCAAATCTTAAATCATTTGTATTTTATTTCTTATTAGCTATTCAATTTAGCTTCAAGAGAACTAAAGAGGCTATTTAGTATGAACAACTTTTCAAGAACTGGACAATTTTCAAATTAATGGCCTATTTTCTTATACAGAACCTAAAGACCTTACGGACTGGTATGAAGAAGAGTTGGTACTTGTATAATATACGCCCTACCTAATGTTCTTCTAATATGTTTCACTGACACTCAATCCTAATGAAATATACTACAGTAAGTTGAAATATAACACTTTAGAAACTAATTTGGGCTATATATTTGCACATAAGGTGGTGGGGATACAGTATAGCGAGTCTGCATGCCTAATGTGTTAGGTACAATTATTCTGCATATTATGTAGTAAGAATTGTTTTCTAACTGAACACTGTCCAAATACTTTAGAACTCCCCCCCCCCTAATGTGCAAATATACAGCCCAAATTATATACTGTCCATCTATTCTGTCACTTCTCTTTGTCTTGTCTCATGCTAAGCTGAAAGAAACTAACGAAAAAGAAAACGGTTTCTATAATGCGTCAATGAATGAACAACTTGAGGGGTAGGCAGTTTATCAGACAAGTACCGAAGAGTTTTAAAGTCAATCCGAGGAAGTCTATTGCCCGAATGCTGCTAAAGTTGGAGGGAGGTATTACATTTAAATGATAATATCTCGAAATTTTTTTATTGAAAGCAGGGATGCCAAAAAGTTTTTTTTAATTTAAAGTATAGACGGCATCCTATCAAGGTGGTATCCAGAGGGCGGCTGTCCTCTGACAGAACCTAGTATCTACAAACAATTCGAATTTTAGTTAAGAGTGGATCCCGCCTAATTAGACCACGAGGAATCCAATGGTGCAAACGAAATTATTCTCCGATGCTTAGTTTGGTTGATATTACCTAGTATCTACACAGGAGCTCATCATTCTTTTTGTTTAGTTAGACTGGTACATACTAGAAATCGACATTTACGCCAAAATCTAGTATCCGAGATATTACATTTTATCAGTGAAAACAATCAGCAGCACCATACAATGAGCATCATTACTTCATTGTTTAAATAAAGACGGTAAAAATGCATAGAGCAAAACAACGTTTTTGCGTTTTTCTCGGAACTTACTCAGATGTAGATACTAGGTTTTGTCGGAGGACAGCCGAGGAGGGGGGGGGGGGGGGTGGGGAGCTATCATATTTAAATGATAAATGATACCTCGATTTTTTTTTTTTTTTGAAAGCAGGGACCGTAAAAATTTGGCGATAATTTTAGACAATTTTAGATAATTTGGGCTTTGACGTCTTCTCCAGTCTAACTAAACAGCCGAAAAAAAAATCATGCAAAAAAGGATAATGCAATTTTTTAATAAGAAGACACTGATTAAGTGTAACAAAAGAGCGAGATTTAGTAAAGACAAAATATAGGCTGCCTAAAGTGAAAAAAAGAGTAGTACGAACCAATATATTCAAACAGCAACACACAGAATATCACTAGTTTATAATTCTAAATCAATAAAATACTCCAAAAAAAGAAAATGAACCGTTTTACTTCGTAGCAAAGGTACAATAAACTGACCCTAGACAGCATTGGCACCATTTGTCAATTAATTTGGATATCTTTTTATTTCCTCTCCATCATAAATAATAGTAAAATCCGTAGAATACAACTTCCCACTCTGCCGCAAATAAGGACAAGAGAGGTAATCTTTGTTAAAGAAAGGCCACTTTTAAAATTTTAATAAAATTTATATTTTATTAAATAATTCGAACTAACTATAGACTATCTTGGTCCTACGAATGAATAATGGAAGTTGTGAAGCCAATTATGATGGTGAGGAAAAGATTGATCAACAGCAACTAATAGGCATGGTGGTACTAAACTAGAACATGACCGATTGTACCTTCTCTATGAAGTAGAATGGTCCACATTAGCAAAGGTACGCCAATTAATTTATCCTAAAAATCAAAATAAAGCGTTGTTTGAACCCTTTTTTATTTATCATTTTTGCAAGACAAATTGGGCAAAAGTTTTGGTGTTGTCTCACCATAATACACTATCCAGAACATTTTAAGGGTGTATGAGTAAGGAGTGAAAAAATATATTTATTACTTAATCCTATATACAACAGCAAACAGGGGTGAGTCCCCTCTCAGGACTGGTGCCCCCCCCCCCCAGCGTTATAAAATCTTCAAGTTCCCAGAAGGAATACCTTCTGTGCCATAAGTTCTATTCCCCTGTGTGTATGTATGGTCTACGGTAAGGATAAAAAAGAGCTGAGTCAAAGTTGGGGCTTCCAGTATCGTTCCACTTCCAACCGTATTGCTTAAAACTTTTTTATCATTTAAGTGATTTATTAAGTATCGCGGAAACGTTTTACTTAGCGTCTATCAACACAAAACAATGAACTATTAAAAAGCTGTAATTTTGCAACAGCATTCATCTTCTAAACCAGTTACAATAATGAAAATTCTTCCTTCATACCAGTATAACTTCATAAAACGTTCATTTATAGGAACCTTTAATTTAAATCTCAATTCATTGTTTTTGGCTAAATTCCATGGAATTTTCACACCCTCAACTTCTCCACACTGTCGGCCATTTTGTTTACAATCACGACAGGAATTTTGTGTGCAGACTTTTTAGGAACTAGGCTATGATCGAGAGAAAACGAACATTAAAATCTTTAGTTTTAACTAAGTAGACAAAGTCAGATTTAAGATCTGTTTCACAGGAACACTAGATAGAGTTAGGCCATAGGGTCCAAATTTTGTTTGTCATATTGTCGTCACCTGAATTTACTTCCGTGGCTTTGGGTTTTTAGGGGCTGAAGCACTAGAACAAAAATAATTTTGTCCACTAAAAATATTATTTATTATTATATATTCCAAAGAAACTAATTGGACAATGACCAATGAGCTCGTCTAAATAATCTTTTTGGATTTCGATAAATCCAAACCGTCCGGCGTGTGGTGACGAAACACGGGGAAATATTTCTTATCTATCTTACCGACCTAACAACTTGAAGCCAAAGTGCAATTGCCCTGATAATTTGAAACAAATATCCATTGGATTTAAGTTTCGTAATCTTCTTGAGATTCAAATTTTCTACTCAAGTGCCAGCGAATTACTTTTTCGAGTTCCCCTGAACAAGCTGCTCGATTTCCCCTGAACATGGTACTCGAATTCCCGAAGAAGCTACTCGAGTTCCCCTGAACATGAATGAGAGCATTCATTAATCAGAGGTGTTCGGGGAAGAAAAAAAATGGCCTGATATGCTTCAAAATCACAAGCCGTAATCTTAACAGAACTTGGTCCTAGATTTTACACTAAGAAAGCCTGCTTAAATCTTTAGGGGTCTTCACTGATCGAATATGTAACTACGCATTACATTCCATTTTTAAACACTTTTTCCGCATAGATTATAAACACCGTGATTATAATCTAAAACTTTTAAAACCTAAATTAAGTTGAACGATTTCAAGTCACAGTTACATTTTCGTGTCGGGCTGGGGGAGGGGATATAGTAAAACCATACCAGAAAAAAATTCTTGGTGCACTTAGTTCAAAGAGACCTAAAAATTGCTTTAAAATTGGGTTTAAGGGGGTTTTAATCCCATATTTTCTGCTTTCATAAGGTCTAAACAGTTTTTTTCATGTATAGTTGAATCACATTTTCTATCTTATTGCTAAAAGTATCCAAAGTTTTGAAAAAACAGTACTTTGCAGCTGTTTTCCCATATACCATATTTCAAAAAAACGCACCGATAAAACTTAGTTCGAATACCCCCTTTCTCAGCCCTCTAAGCATTGCTGTCATTTACCAAATTAGTTGACAACCTTTTAATAATTCAATATTCAATATCTTAATGTTTAATATTCGAATTTTAGAAACTCTGGATACATGCTTCCCCTACTAACGATAAACAAATGTGTTTTAGCTATACAGCAGGCTGGGGCGTCGTTTGGAGGGGAGCCGTTGCCCCCCTCCAATAATGTGGAGAAAAAATTATTGTATGCCTCATGCCCCTTGACTATCCAGATATGGACCCCTCTTGCCCCCACCCCAATAAAAATGCTGGAGATTCGCCCCTAACAGCAGGGATAGTGCAACCTGTTTCAGGTTTGAGAAAGTTCTTAAAGATTCAAATAGCCTCTGTTGTCTTCTTTATGGTAAGGTCAAGACACAGCAGAAAAATGATCCCCTGAAAACAGTTTCTTGACGTGGAAAACATTGCTATTGGCCTTTTTTTATCGTTATTCTGCATTTCCGCCCCGCGTAACATTAATCAATTTTATTTTCTTTTTGCCATTGGCGTAATTTCGTCAAAATCCTGGGGGGCACAGTTTGAGCCAATTTTTCCAAATCAAGTGAAAATGACAGTGAAAAATGATTCATATATTACCATAAAGGCCAAGATATACTAAAGAAAACTGACCTGTTTCTCTGGTTACTTGAATTAAATAGGTTTATCTTAGTTTTGACAAGATTTTTTGCAGAAACTAGATTTCAGCAGGGAAGGGGGGGGATTAGGGCCCCGGGGGGGGGAATGCTTTTTGCCTATTACAATCAAATATTGCTGTTTTTAAGCCTTAATATAGATAAATCTATAAACAATTTACAACACATTAATTGAGGATCTGCAAAAGACAATGCTTGTAATTCGCTAAATAATCTACTTCTTTGATTCTAGCAATTAAAATTGTTTCCTTTTCGTCAAATTCGCCATTTAAATTACATGCTTCAAAGCCGACACACCTAGCCATAAAGCACCAACAGCCCATTTTAGCCTCTCAGATACCCAATTGATCAAGTCCACTTCTCAGTCTTAGATTTTACCGTCAAATCACTTGATTAACTTTTAAATTTATAAATTCAAATATCCCCTAGAAAGCAAGTTTTCAGAAATGAGAATAAAATATCGGACCCAAGTGCTAAATTTGTCCTTAGAAATAAGTTTGACCTAACAGAAATTGGGTTTTATACTTTCCTGTTGTATACAAGGGATCGAACTAAGAGGGATATTTTACGTACTATGTTTTGCTGTTATTCTGTGTGTTATGATTTTGGACACTTTTCAAGATACCAGTAGTCACGCGAGAATTCTATTGAAGACCAGATATCATTACTCGGTGAGACACTGTAAAACAAAGGGTTTCTCTCTCCGGGAACTATATTTAAACTTTAGTTTTTTGGGGTTTAGGGGGAATAAAAGGTACCTAGGTTGGGTTAGGTCAGATATTTAATATATGCTATGCTTTACCCCCACCTCCCCTAATGTGCAAATATATAGCCCAGATTTGTTTCTGAATTGTTATATTTTCGTCCTATTTTGTTTTATTTCATTAGCATTAACGAAACTTCACTAATCACGTGACTACTGGTATGTTGAAAAGTACTTGATTTTGTGTCTTTCGTCTAAAGGTGAAAAGCGGAAAATTTTGACGGGTGCAAATACCCTCTTTTGTTTTCCCCTCTGTTTCCTTTTCTATGTTTGACTATTGACATAGAAACCTTCTTATTTTAGGAAAACTAGTCATTATCTCGTTCTTTATGTATTTTCTATGGTTAAACACATAAGCCGGGCACCAGAAACCTCAAACGCCAGAAGATATTGGAAATGCTTCCCCATAAAGATTAGCACACTAAAACCAAGTACCAAATTCATTAGAATTTTCGTAGACGGAAAAAACCGCCTTATTTTACGTAGACTAACCCTAAAAGGTCCAATCTCGTTCTCAATTCATTTTCATAAGCCAGACACCAGGAACCTCAAACACCAGAAAATATTGGAAATTCTTCCCAAAAATGAGTGGCATACTAAAACCAAGCAACAAATTCATCTTCTTTTTAGTTATTTTCACCCGCTATTGACTTTAAAGGACTTGATCAATTTGGTGTATGAACGGCTCATTTGCAACAAAACACGATTAGAACTAAACGACAAATTTCAACAAAATAACAAGCAGGGCCCGCTGCTTTTACCACGGGCCTTAAAAAATCAGTTTCTCAAACAAACCACAAAATACATATAAATTCAATACAAAATCAATAAAATTTACAACTACTTACAACTACAAAGAAAAAGACAACTACAGCATATTCTTTTTGAAATTATCTGCCCGAATTTAGAAAAAAAGAAGTCAATACGGCAAAATTAATATTTAGCCAGATAATTTCACTTAATTGGTTGCTATCACATGAACAGAACAAACAAAATGGGAAGCAAGCATGTTTTTCTTTCAAAAATAAGAATCCAGTTGAAATCTCACTTAAATTTGTTGACATAACCGGCAGTCATATTACGAGACAAACGTCCAGTTCGGCGCAAGCGACCTGAAACAAATAAATTATTATATTATATGAAAATTACACTATTATAAAAAAAAGTCGCACAAACTTTTAATTTTGAGTATTTTAGGCTTTAAGTATCTTAGATATTAATGCAAAAGCTAGTAAATTAGGCCTACATGCTTTATTTTTACAGTAATGATATATTCAAATTCAGTGTCAAACCTTTTAATGAGAAATAGGCTGTTATGCCGTGTATTAAAAAAGAAGAAGATAAATAACAAAAATAAGTTCTTTTACATAGCATTGATTGAATTTTAGCTCATTGTTTTTTTTTCTGCATTTCTAATACCAAAAGGGTTAGTTATTTTTAAAAGTTCAAATTATTGTTGTGAACCAGATTTTATCAAATTAACAATTGTTATATTTTGAACAAGTTCTAATCATTTTAATTAAAAAAGCTTATAATTTTAATATCTAAATCTTAATTTATGCTATGGTTTTTCATTAAACTTAAGTTCTGACAGAAAACAGTAAACTTTACAGCAAACAATAAACCAAAAAAAACAAAAAAAAACAAACAAGATCATAACGTGAATTTCCTGTATGTCCTAGTGACAACAAACCTGTGAAAAGCCTATTGAACCTTTAAGTTCGACTAACAACAAAATTCTCTGAAGTCTGAAAAAGTCAACTCCTATGAATTACGCATTTTGAAAGAGTACATATTAAAAGAGTAAAAAGAGTACATATTCAAAAAAAAGCACATATTAAATTACAAAAAATACATATTCATTTTAGAAGAGCACTAGTGCATAAACAGGACGCTGATATTTATTCCAAACGTAATTTTGCAGGTCAAAGAAACGAACTTGTCAACTCTGGTCCAAAACAGAAGCGAAGAGAATAATCACCAGTATGAGGACATTTTTTTAACAAGTCGTAAAAAAAACTGGTAGCATGGTAGCAAAAGCGAAATCCAACCTTCGTCAAAACCTAGTTTAAGAGTCTTAACGCTGAGCATTATGACGCTCATGTGAAGAAGTTACACAAGTAAGGGGTACGAACAAAAACTGGCCCAAATTTGATTCTGAAGGTAACTGAACAAAAGGAGAGTTTGGTTATATCCATACAAAGGTTTTGAATCATCATTTCATTGTGTCTTCGCCTTGTGTCATATCAAAGAGTCGAGGACGTTGCTTTCATAAAATATGTTGTTTAAGGTCTAAAATAATAATAATTTTTTTTCCTGATTCAGGCTGACTGTACTTGTTTTTTTGCACTTTCCAAAGTCCATCATATCTAATATCCAGACTGGGGACATTTTCCCTAAATTTCGCAGCTCTGCTAAACCCGTCTCCCCCACTTATCCTCCTCGTCTGCCACACCTTATTCGCCGATCCTTAATGTTACTGTCACGTATCGATAGTTTCATCCCCTTTATCATGGAACACCTTAACCATTCTTAACATATTTTCTGAACTAAATAGATTTCCTCGTCTCTTTTTAGTTTCACAGTTCGTTTCTTTTATTTTTACTTCTTTGTGACGCAGTTGAAGCTCTTTTTTTGTTTCACGTTTTGTGCTCAACGTTTTTTTACCCAAGAACTAATTTTTACTTGTTTAATTTTAATCAATTTTTTATACTTTTTTTCTTACTGATTTTCTATTCATTTTATGCCTACAATTTATGTTTTGATTTTAATATTATTTAACTTTAGAAACAAATTCAACTTCTTTAGCTCTTGATGATTGTTTTTCAATAGATATAGATACTAAGTTTAAAAAAGCTCTATGTTTCAGAACCAGTAATTCCACTATGTCGGATTTTTAGTAAAAAAACGGATATTTGTCGGATTTTTATTTTTCTAGATTTTCATTTTCTACTGTAGAAGGATTTTCAAACTAGCGAAATGGGTGTACCGTTCTCTTAATGATTAAAATAGAAACAAGCCTATCACTAGTTTAAGAAAGGCGAAACTTTTGAAAATTTGTTGCAGTTTTGTTCTGCAATAAGGAGTTTGAAATACAAGTAGATTTCATTTATATGGTTGAGTGTTGTGATGGGAAAGCGGAAACCATATTCAACCTTATTTGCAATGTTCTTCAAGATAAAATATACCTAAAGAGAACTGGGTTGGATTCTGTGCGGACACGTGTCATACTATGCTTGGGTGTGATACCTCGGTTGTGAGCAGAGTAAAAAAAAAACTTCCATTTGTGATATGTGTAAAGTGTAGCAGCCATTCAATTCATTTAGTTGCTTCTTATTCTTGCAAATAATTGCCAAAGCAATTGGAAGATCTGTGTCACACAGTATACAATCACTTCAGCATGAGTGCCAAAAGACGCTCTGAGTTCGAATTGCACCAGAAGTTTACAGACACCCTAGTCCTGAATATGCTTGCCCCAGGTCAGACACGCTGGCCGTTTTTTCGGATGCGCGTTGAGCGACTATTGCATAATTGGGATGCACTTAGTAGCTACTTTGAGGGAGTAGCAGCTGAGGATCCAACTCACGCAAATGACAGGGTATCGTAAGCCCTAAAAATTCCACTACTTCGGATTCAACTTGACTTCCAGCTCTATGTGCTGGAGCTGTATACAGATTTTAATCTTCTTTTCCAATGGGAAAAACCTTTGTTTCACAAAACAAAATTAGAGGTGGAAATACTTCTAAGAAGTCTGACCATGAATTTCATGAAGACTAGCTACATTAGATCACCTCGCCATTGAATCTCGACTCTGTCAAAGCAAACGAATACCTTCCAGCTGAAGCTCTGTACTTGGGGATGGCAGCTGACAAGTCTTAGAAGCTTGCAGTCAAATCCGTAGACAAAAGCAGATGAACGTGAAGTAAAGGCCATCTATGAATGTGCTTGTAAGTTAAATGTGGTGGCGGTGAAGCAAATCAAGCATCGATTCTCGTTTGAGGACGAACTGCTTACGTTGTGCGAAATCCTTGACCCTACGAAAGCTTTGAACGTAGGTGCAAATGGTCTTCTGAAAAAGATTCTACTGAGACATAGCGCACCGTCTGGGGATGGAAGAAAGATAGTAGAAGAATTACGGAGTTCACTGCTTTTTGATCTTCTAAATGTGACACATGTCTGTGATTTTTGGCGTCACAAGGGTTCTATAAAAACACCAAATTGTGTTCAGCGGTTCTTTAACATAATCTGCATTGTCCAATACCTCCTGACCTTACTATTATCAAACATTGTTGTAGAGCGGTTCTTGTCAACCTTGAAAGATATTAAAACAGATCATGGAAACTCGCTCTAAAGTATGACCATTACTTCAATTATGCAGGCCAAGTTTGGCATGAAAAGAAAAAGACATGTGTCCCATGATTTAGAGGTCGATGCCCCCCTCTTAAAACTACTCAGAACTGTAAAAGCCAAAGCGACGGCTGAGGAGTGCGTTCAGTGTAGTTAAAAAAGTGCAAATAGATAAAGAAAAATAAATGACGAAAGTTTGTTCTGTATTTGAGGAAAAAAAGATTTTATATAAATTTTTTAAAGGTGAAAAAGACTAAAATTGAGTGTAAATAAGGTGCAGATTTTTTTTGGGAATATATGCAGATTTAT
>JAQQPU010001943.1:0-31159 GCA_029168905.1 Artemia sp. Kazakhstan ARC1039 | reverse complement strand
ATATATTACCATTGAGGAAGGAGGAGCTGTAGGACAGACAGTGTAAAAACTAGTCTTTTGAAAAGAAAAAGATTACTATGCGACATAATATTTTCAGATTTTTCCGTTGGAGTCGGAAAACTGTTGGATTTTAGACTAGTGTGGTGTCGGAAAAAATGTCTGATTTTCTGTGGTCGGGTGTCAGCATTTTCAAAGTTTTTAAACTGACTGATCGGAAATCTGGTAGGAACGAAATTGAAGCACTGTTCAGACCAATAAGAAGTATTATTTTGTGTAAGCTAGCCTTCCGTGTATTTTACTTTCCTAAATTATCATTAACCGGTTGACGATGCGTTATTGCCCTTTTTTCCCTGAAGTTGAAGTTGGAGCAGAATTTTCTTTTAGTCTCATTAATAATATTAATAAAAAATTTAGATGACTTAAAATCTTCGCAATTCCCTATCTTTTGTAGTCAGAGAGCAAGTGAAGTTGTTTAAGCATCCGACCAGACTAAAGGCATATTTAAAATAATATTTAGTTAACGATAAATTAATAACACAGACCCATGCATAATAAGGTTTATCTGTTTGGCTAGATCAGATGGAAAATTTTAACCATACATTTTATTTTACTTGAAGATCGTATATCCATCACGATCACCATACGCTTAATATCTTATACAGTTTCTTCTTTTTTTTAATGTAGTCAAGGGTTAATAATGGAACTCGTCGTACAGATAACAGTTCAAATAGTGACAAATCCTTTTACTAGACAGTGAAAATAATAACAACAAAATCTGAATATTTATATCACATATACTGTGACCTAATAAAGGGATTTATCCCTATTTGAACTGCTATTTGTACGTCATGGAAAGGCAGTGTGGTCTTCAAAATACCTAAAATTAAGCTCGTCATAACCAAATACTAAAGAAGTTCAAATAAACTGAAATTCGGTGCTGTTTTTAGCAAGCTCATAAATTTAACTAAATTTTAATACAGACGGGTCCGACATTAGCTAAATCTCGGCGTTAACTAGTTCTGATGTGAATAAACCATAAGAACTGCTTATACTTGTTCGTTGGTAAATGTAACTATACAACGAGGTGTACTAAATTACAAATACAAAATTGAATTACTAACTAAAATGCTGTTTTGAATAAAATAATTTAAAAAAAGATAATATCTAATTATTTTTAATGGTAATATTTGATTATTTTTTTAATTAAATATTTATATAAAACATATTTTAAAATATAAAATATATATTAAAATAAAAATATATGTTTTAAATGCTTGATAGTTATCCCAAGGTAGATATTTACGCAATGCTGATTTTAAGCGGATTTCATATACATCGTCTTTAATAATATCTCAAAAGCCGATTCAGTTGAAAGTAATTCCCTCAGATAAAATACTAACTCATTCAGAAGCTAGTGAACAGTCAATGGCCTTATACTCATCCTCAGCAAAGGTAGTAGAAGCTCTGAAGATTCTTGAGCCAAAGCCTTCCAGTAGCTCCATAAACTCTAGCTACACAGGCGGGATGGTGCCTTTGCAACTGACCGGCGTCAGCTGAAGAAGTAGCGACAATTGATGTAAACCCTGTCTCGTAACAGCTTGTTGATACGGTCTTTAATATTTTATCGCCAGGAAGTAGTTCATTCTCTTAAGTATTGTCAGATTGTAAAAGAAGAAGAATATAATTTTCAAGCACGTGCTTATTTGAAGAAGAAGAAGAATTTGCGTCTTAATGTAATCAGACAACAGAAATAACGTTTTCAATGACAGAACGTAATTTAAAAAGTACACAAGAATTTAGAAACAATGGAAATGGCAAAACAAAACTTGTTTGTACCATCCTACGCTTTTGGCAACGCGTTCAAGCGAGGTCAGAAAATGAATGACTAAGTAATTACGATTTTTCAATAGAGTCCGCTATGAAAAAAGAAAGAAAAGAAGCTTGACTGAAAAATAACAGTTTAGAATAGAGTTTAGCATACATGGCAATATGTGCACTACTTCAATATCCAAGAATAAGTTCTGACAGAAGGAAGCAAGTTTTGATAACTTCTCTTAAATCTTCCCGGAAAACTTCGAAAAGAGACTATATTGAAACATATCTAAAACGAATGCCAAGATGGAATCCAATTGGTATTTTGTATTTAATAATATATGCTTCAAAAAAAGCTTTTATTTATTTTAGAAAAAAAAATTTCGGTTGAAAAAACTATTCTTTTTTTTTACTTTGATACAAATTAGAAGCGAACTGAATATTCGTCTCCGTGCCTTTTTTTCTGCCAATGAGGAATTTGGGTTCCGAAGGCAAATTCGACTTCTGTCGGAACTTAGCTCAAAGATATGGAAGTACACGCAACTTCATGAGAAGAAATCCGGTCGGAGCGAATATCAAAAACAAGTTTAAATGCTGTACTCATTAGAGTAAGAAGTTTTCCTCCAGAGATATGTTGCTAGACCGGTTATGGTAATTAAGAAGGAACTACGTGACGATTTTTGTAAAACATAAACTTAAAAGCCACAGTTTCCTGTTAAGCGAGGAGCATCGATTGGTCTAATCTGTTACCAGGCATCTCATTAGGTTCTCAAGACATTTAGAAGTTTCAGTTTTTTTTTAAATATATTACAGTCATTTTCCTAAAACTGAGAAGCCATTGGGAAATGAAGCTCTTGATATCATTTTAGTTTCTTCTTGTACCTTCAACACAAAAAAAAGACTTGCACAAATTGACTGGCAGACTTCGTCTGTAGCATGTATTGCGATCTTTCGTACCCCTCTATCTTTTTAAGAAATGTACTCTTGTGTTAAAAATTGCGGCTTTCAAGCACATGCAGAAATATGCAATACTCATCCTAGATTTACTCTTAGATGCGATGCAAAGAATAATATATTTAGACGCACTCTCCCCCATTGAGCCTGTAGACACTTATCATTGTTTTTAATAAGGAAGCTAAGTCTAAGTTTTACGGGTCACAACGCACTTTATTCATTTGTACTTGGTTCTCCCATACTGTGAGATACACATGGCAACAACAGATCTCCTCCAAAACGTGCAATTTTGGGATAGCGACCAATACTCGTCCAATGATCTGTCCGCAATAAAGGCGAATTTTTCTAGGGAGTAACCTATTGTGGTCCTCCGCCTACTATTCAGGCCAGGTGGCTACTATTTTTCCTCAGGCCAGATGGCTTCTAGCGATAGATGCAAAGAGGCAGCCTTCCATGGTGCTCCCAATGCTTCCAAAGTCTTTCGCAAATCTCCTCAGCTACCAAGAATTGTTTTTGCCCTTTTTGTATATCGTCAGGTGGGGTGTCTGCTGTGGTGCGGTATGTAATTAATATTATGTCTATTTTTTCTTTTCTCTTTCTTCTTTCTTTGATTGATTATTCATGTATTTCGTTATTTATTACTTTAGTTGTTTTATCTGTGCAAAACAAGTATATCTCTCAGCCAGATATTTGTATATTTAGTATGTTATGTATCACAACTTGAACTAGGAATGCCTAGAAAATCTCCATACATTATCGAATCTAGAGAATGTTACCATCACATATGCTACGCACAGAATAATCTCTGTCACTTTATCAATATCAATACCTCCGACGTAAAGGCTGCTAAACTATTAATGAGTGAATTCGACATAGCCTTAGTCTTACTAACATTTATTTGGAGACAGTTGGGCAGGCTTTTTGTGGTTAAGTAATTTATATCATTCTTTACCTGTTTACTAAAGTTTATTAGGTGGGCCACATTGTCTGTAAAATCTCAAAAGTAAAGCGACTACCCCGAACAGAGTTGAATTCTTCCATAAGACTGACACGCTCGCAGAACAAAGTCGATGACTATTTCAAATTTCTTTAGAGAAAGCATATCACCCTGTTTTACCCCGAATTTAACACTTAAGTCCATCCGTCAAGCCATTTTCAAATTACAGAGCACACAGTTGTTTTCATAGACATCAACTGATATTTCAATTTTCTCATGTATTCCGCAATATATATCCAAAATTCACCACATTCCATCACGGTGTATAGAGTCTAGACTTCTTCAAAAATTCATTGAAAACAAGAAGAAACTATGATTCCCAATCATTGAATTCCCCTAGTAACACATCAAGTATAATCAACAAATCACCGAGATCTAATTAGACGAAATCCAATTTGTTCATCGCAGAGAACATCATTCACTGGCCGTTGAAACCAATTTAAGTCGACTGTAATTTGATTCATCTTCCGTTGTCACATACTGCCCATTTCATCTTTTTTCACAGTTTGAAAATGACACCCTTTTTTCCACTCTGATGGGACGACACCTTCTGACAAAATTTTCATAAACAGCTGGAATAGGAGATCCCCCAAAGCCTATATACCGTACTTGAATAAGTCGAGTACCATCATGTCCTACATTGCTTTTCTAAGATTCACCAGGGCAACATCAACCTATTCCAGTGGCGCATCCAGGGGGCCCAGGGGAGCGCCCCCCCCCCTAACGTAGTCTAAAGTAGTGTAATTTACCTAATTAACGCAAGTTTGCGTTAATTAAACTTGCTCCTAACACAAGCTTATCGGATCAACCTATTTTGCCCCCCTCCCTAAAAAAAAAAATTCTGGATCCGCCCCTGACCTATTCACACAAGATCAAGCCTGGAATATTCTAAAATCACACAGATGTGTATGGGGAATACTGAACGGTTCCCGGAGAACTGGCTGTTTTAAAATTTTAGTGATGTACACTTCGTCGTTTGCTCACGTCCCCGTCGTGATTAAATAATCGATTATCTTTATCTTAATACTAGTCGATTATCTTAATAATAAGGCTGAACAGCAGGGATCTGTTTACTAAGCATATAGACAGTTTTACTACCCCTAACGCTTTACAGCATATGCTACCTATTGAGCAAGATTTTCTATATACTGTCTCTTGTGATTCCCAGTGGCTTTATTAGCTGATTTCTGTACAATTTTGCAATGCTGCTTAAAATTATCTCAATAATATCTATTATAACTATGGCTAGATAATTCTTCATCATTGAGAGATTTTACTTCTTAATAAGTAAGCATATGTAGTTGCTGACACCTCTTTCTTTTTTATTTTATTGTTTAAGTATTGATTCTTAATGCTAATCTTGTTTGGTGTACCCATCGTTTGCCAGGGCAGAAAAACGATCATCGAGGGCGAAAGCATAACTTTGTTGTTGTACTATATCAATCAGTCTATGCCGTGTGAATTCACTGATTGAGTTATTTGACATGATCTTAGTCGTAGTCAGTAGGTAGTCAGAGTAAAATTCAGCGCAACGGTACATCCTCAAGTAAGTATAAAAAGTTGCAGCACTATATCAAATTTGTGCAGCACAGAAAACCCAAGATGAATTTTCTTAAATCGGTTCCCTTGCATAGCAGATCAAAATTATAGAACTGAATAATTTTTTGGCGTAAGCACATTTTCTGACAAATATTACTACTATGGCGCTCCATTATGTAATACAGCAGAAAAGCGAAACAGTTGAAACAAGATATTTATTCTACTTAAAAAATAATTGGCAAGATGGATAATGCCATCTATCTGTCTTTCTTTTTTATAGGGTTTTACCGCAATGTATTTTCTTTTGATATTTGTCCTCTTTATGAAATATATTAAATAAGTTTTATTAAACTCTTATTAGCCCGATATATTCAATGTAAGAAGAAGAAGAAACACAAATGCACTAGTTAATTAAACAATCTAAGCTTTCAGCACATCTTGCGTGCTATTAGCATTCAGAGCGCTTTTGAATGGGTTACAGGGTTATAAAGTTAGACAGTTATCGCTGCAGATTCACTAAAAAATTTAATATTTTAGACAATAGACAACTAGCTTATAATTTATTTTTTATTTAAGACAAAATCAGTCAACACAAGCAATTGCCATGGCAAGCGAGTATATCTAACTATTTAAGATTATTAAATACAATACGTTTAACTATTATTGTTCCCATATGATTATTTTATGAAGTAAAATTGAATACCACCATGAAAGCCCTAGAAGGAACGCCACTTAATGCACGACCTCTTGAGGGCTAACACCCACCCATGCACTAAAGTTCTTACTTTGTTTACAGCAATCCCAGCAAGATGTTATTACAATGCTGCACAACCTTAAAGGAAGCTAAAAAAATGTTCTTTCTAGAAACGCTAAACGACAAGCAAGGAAACGGTAACAATTCAAACATACGGTCCCCTACCCAAGACACCTTTGAAGCGTAAGAAGCCTTTGAAATTTTGAAGGTAGTTCAAATGTATTAAAGAATAGCCTATATCAATGGTGCCTAGTTATTAGTCGAGATAAACTTTTCGTTTCACATGTAGCACATGTTTCATTTCACTCACAAAAAGAAAATAGCCTTGGAGTAAACTTGAAATACTACGTGTTTCCTATTTCCATCTACAATTAGTTTTAAATGAGGCGTAAGAACACTCTCAATAAAATGAATATGATGTTACCGTCTCCCATTTAGAGGCAATTTTATAGATAAATTACGTTTGATTCTTATGAACCTTAGTAAATGTAATTCAGATTAAAAACTTTGTTTATATATATAAAAAAGAAAACTATCCTTTTTGTGACTGGTTGAACTTCTAGAAAAAAAGAACATATATCTGTAGATGACAATTAGAGAAACTTACACTGGTATGCTAAATTAAATTGGAATTAAATAGCTGTCATTAAACTTTTTTCCCGTTTAATGACAGTTATTCAGTTTAACAATTTTAGATCTTTATATGAAAATACCGCATTTTTATGCTAAAAATATTCTCTTTATGGCTAATTGAGATCGCACTACCAACAATATTATTGGGAGCTTCAAGGGTTCAATAACTGGGTTCCGCTAAAAGCGACCTCTCCAGGAAAGCCATACAGGGAAGTGTCACTGCAAGGAAATCACTCTATATTGAACTTTGACTTGTTAATTGTTTGTTCACTACCGTGTATAAATCACCGAATGTGAATCATCGCATATGAATCAATATGGATTTCAATATAAATCACTGTAAACTTGGCAGTGGGATGTAGATTTCGTTTTCACCATCGCATAAAGTTTTTGCAATTAATAAAATAAAATTGTCCCAACCAATCCCAAGTGTTTTTTTTTGTTTTTTTTTTTACAATAAATGTCAGTTTTGTTCAGTACAGTTAGCAACATATCTCATTGAGAAAAACAGCAAAAAAGAGAGAGATTTAGGGCATGCTATGGCAAGATGGGGAATGCACAATTGGTACCTCACAGCCGTGCGGAAAGTTGCCATCCCGCAAACTCTCACTGTCCTACCTGTAAAGATCCAAAATCTTATTTTACTATAGGGTGGCAGCAACTTTAGGAGTATCTTTTGAACTAATATTGGTACAAAAGTGGCAAATTATATTTCATGTTGTGCATGAAATCTTATTTTGATATAGGGTGGCAGCAACTGTAGGAGTACCTAAAGAACTAATATTTCATGTTTTGCATATGAATAATGTGGCATTAAAATAATACATTTGTAAATGAAAATAATTATGAATATTTGGGACAATATTTGAATATGATACATTTGTGGTAAAAAAAAAAAAAAAAAAAAATGGATTTATGAATGAAAATAATTTTGAGGTTTATGGACAGTAAAGATCCTAAATATTATTTACTATAGGGTGGCAGTAATTTTAGGAGTATCTGATGAAGTAATATTGACAAAGAAGTTGCACATTATAGTCCATGTTTAACATATGAATTAATTTGTTGCAGGAAAAAAAGGTAATGCTGTAAAAAAAAAAATAAATTTGTAAATGAAAAAAAATATGAATTCTAGGGACAGTAGATACAAGAAATCTTGGTTTACTATAGGGTGGGAGTAACTTTAGGAGTATCTAAACTAACAATGGCAAAGGTGTGGCACATTATATTTCATGTTTTGCATATGAATAAATTTGTGGTGTGAAAAAGAGGCAATTTTCTGAAGGAAAATCAAATAAATTTGTAAATGAAAAGAATTACAAATTTTGGCAAGAATATAGTACAGAAGATACTCACCAGGCTGGTATTAAAATTTAGCTATAGTATGGTTAATTATAAATAAAACATGGTAGCACCTTTGATCTGAATCAATGACTATTTACAATGACCAAAATCTCTTGAAGTAATTCTTCACCTGCCTATCATATAAAATCTTAAAAAAAAAAAAAAAACACAACTTAACATTCGCGATTTCAGAAAATGTTGATCTTGTTGGACTAAAATCATATTTCTTTTTGTGACTAATGTAAGCTGTGACTTTTGTAAACTACAACTAAATTTCTCTTGAGAGGGGGGGGGGGGCAAACTGGGGTTGGAGGGGGAGGGCAAACTGAGGTCTGGGAGAGGGAGTTGCCCCCCGCTCCATAGGAAATTACACTCCTGACCAAAATCATATTTCATTGATATCAAAGGTGTGTTTACGTCGTCCCAGTTATTAGCAATGATTTTTTATAGATGCGCGGAAACAAGTGATTTGCTGTGAAATATAAAAATAAGACTCTCGGATACAAACACAATTGTTTTGTAAATGAAGAAATTAACAAGTTTTAGTTTTATGGTTCGAAGTTTTCGAGTCTTGTGCTCAAAATACATCGATAATTTCCCCCAACAATCGTTCGGTATGTTGGAGAACTCATAGAAAGGTCTTTCCCGCAAGTTGACGATAATCTTAAGGAAGAAAAAGAAAATGATGAAATTGTTTGAATTTAATAGAAAAAGGCATATTTCTGTTTAGCTATATTGATAAAAAGAGAAGAATCTTTTGAAAAGGAAATGCATACCAAAATGAAATTTTCAGAAAGACTGCGGTTAGTAACGAATTTCCTAACTCACTAAAATACAGTTGTTAGTCAATATCGTTACAAGATTCAATATTCATTTAATAAAAACAGCTTTCATAGTTTTGGCCTAGGTCGCAAACTAATTATGCTATTTTTACGACACCAATAAATTACAAGGTGAACAAACTACGAACGATTAAATGCACTGACAAAAAAAAAAAATTAACAAAAGAGTTCGTAAAGGATTGATACAGCATCTCAACAGTTCAATTTTATTTCTGCTTCGGGCTGGCAGACCCTTTATACAAGGAAATGGCAGCTATGAACAATGCTTCTGACTTGCAAGTTGTGAGTGTCCAAACTTGAGGATAAGTTCTTATCTGCGCTCATGGAGGGCATTTTTAGCGACTATTCATAAGACACATAATTTGCATCTAGTATGATATTTGCAGCACGTTTCTGCACAGCTTCAATGTTACAACTGAGATATTCGGTATTGTGCGCTTAAAAGCCACAGACAAAACATGCATACTCATGCAATGGCCGCACACAACACAGTTATGCCAGTTTGAGTTGCATTGTAAAAAACCAGGGTTCTCCAAAGTAACGAACGATCTTAAGGCGTAATTTCCTTCTTTACTAGGTTTTTAACATGTGGGTTAAAGGAGCAGTCTAAGCTAAAAGTGACACTGAGTGTAACTGCGGTTGAGATAACTGGCTACCATGGTTTAGGATAGGAGAGATAACGTTTCAAAAGGTTGAACCTTATCACTTTTGTTTGTTCTCGTTTATTTACAGCCCATATGTGTAAGACTGGCCGTCAAAAGTTGATTTGAGGTCACTACTGGGCTACGGAACAAATTGGTGCTTGTCCACTAGGTATATTAGCAGCATCATCAAAGTATTTAAAATGATCCTCGACTCCCGAAAGCACGTAATTTATAACCGCTAGAATCAGCAGGTCTGCAAGTTATGTGCCTTGAGGTGCACCGCATAATATCTCGGTCCATTCCGAGTCGAGATCCTCCGGGAAAAGTGCAGAGACACGCTGATAACGGCCATGAAAAAAAAAAACTCAATAGCAAGCAGCAGAATACGTTTTTTACACCCATTATCTTTAAATTTTCAGCAGCGGTAATATGACAGATTAGGTCAAAGGCTTTTCGATTATCAGTTAAAAACAAGTCCACAATAGTATATATTTGATCTAGCCATTTGGTATTAGGTGGAATAATCTTATCAAGCAGTGAGTCGTGCTGCTTCTTTTCAGACAACCGTAAGGAAATGGGTCAAGGGAAGGGCTAATTTGAAAAAGAAGTCCGCGGTAAATGAACGATTCAGTCACTTTGGCTAGGCTAGGAGTAATTGAGATCGGCCACTGCTGGTCACAAGATTTTGTACCTTTGACTTTGGGTATAACTCGTACGTATGCCTTCTTCCGTGCTTGAAGAAATCTTTTTTCCTCAAAACAAGGATTTTTCCGTTAATCATTAAATTGAGGGGTTTGGCCAGGAAAACTGCATATTCAAACAGTACCTTACAGACAGTTCTCCAGGATACGGTGAACTTGGGTAAATCCGACACATGGGTAACTTCGACACCTTTGTCTTATTTGGATCAGTGATGACAGATGTCTTTGGTTCCGTGTACAATCTTCTTCCTTTAGCTTGGGTACTTGACAACAGTGTTGAATATTTCCGCCATTTTCAATTCCCTTTGTAGTAAAGCAATTTCAAAATTGTGAGGGTATTTTTGTTGGTCACGAGGTAGGGAGCAAATTTTAAGTGATAGTGCCGAAAAATAGAAAGATGATAAAATGATTCTAAATAGCTGATAAGTTAATAGGATGGTATAAGTAATTACTGTTATTCATTAGTTTTTTATTCTCAAATCAGTCAGGAGAATCAAGGGGTGTCGGACTTACCCCCCAAAAAAAACACAATTTGGGATAAATCTGACATGTCCGGACTTCCCTCATACGGGGTAAATTCCGACAAGGGGGTCGGGCTTACCCCGTGTGTACAAGTAGCTAGGTTTTGGCAATGCTAGCCTAGATTTCAGTGTAATTGTCAACTATTTATAATGTTAACAATACATAGTATACGTAATTCACAACATACTAACTGATCAGACAAACAAGCAAAGAGATTTCTCCGACATACCTGCTGTTAATCTCGGAAAACCTCTGGAACTGCCCAATTATGTTAAACAGAGTATGGAAAATTCTCAGAAGATCATGGAAAAATGGGGTATGGGGCTTAGTTCGTAAAGTTCGTAAAGGATTGATACAGCATCTCAACAGTTCAATTTTATTTCTGCTTCGGGCTGGCAGACCCTTTATACAAAGAAATGGCAGCTATGAACAATGCTTCTGACTTGCAAGTTGTGAGTGTCCAAACTTGAGGATAAGTTCTTAAAAGCACATTGCTTTACTCCCCCTCCCTCCTAATGTGTAAATATATAACCTAAATTGTATTTATTTACAATTTAGACTAATTGTATTAATTTACAATTATTTAGACTGGTGGTTTTAGTAGACCCTACACAATCAGTACTCATTTCACAAAGAATTGGTCAGGTGAAGACTGGTGGTTTGGGTTTAAGAAAAGGAACAACATCTCGCTTAAGGAACCCGAGCAACTTAAAAATCCGAAGGGCTGTGCAATAAGCAGATCCTTTGATCATTCTCGGATTTTATGGCCTGCTACAAAAAACAGCAGAAGAGCTTGACATCTTAGATAAACCAGAATGTTGGTACAACTAGAACAAAACTTCGTTTTGTCACGATCCTGATAGCCTTAAAATCGCTGGTGCTATGATAACCAGCAAAGACAACTGGTGGCAATGGGTGTGATAACACACCTATTCTCGCATGTATAAGTGCATTAGATGAGAAACTGCCACTGCTGGGGATCATTTCAGGGAAAAACAATTGGAGTTCATGGCTACCTGCTATAACTCCTGCAGATACATATTTTTCAGCTACTAAGAAAGGATGGAAGACAGCAGACCTCTTATATAGCTGGTTTAAAGATGTTTTTCTGCCTCAGGTGAAAGAAAAAGCCCTTCTTATTATTGATGGCCATAGCTTCCATTTATTCTTGGCACTTGTGGTACTCGCTTCAGAAAAGAATGTTACTATCCTCAAGTTGCCAGCCAATGCATCCCATGTTCTGCAGCCCCTTGACAGGGTTATTTCCAAAGGGCTGAATTCCTACTATGAGCAGAAGCTCGTGAACTGGCAACAAGCACACCCAGGTCACGTCTTACCAAAAGAGAGACTCATGAAATTTTTATGTCAGATCTGGGAGACTTACCTTACCCCTTCACTGATTAAAAATTCATTTTAAATGACAGGAATTTAGAATTCCGCTATTCCAGGACGTATTAACCGCAACATGATTGACAAGGCCAAGTTTGATCCAGCCAAGTTAAGACGACATGTTGAGATAAAGACATCAGAGACTTGAAATTTAGCAAGAGCGAAAAGCACAGCGAATACTGCAACTAATCAGTTAGTCCAAAAAAGATTCATGAGCATGAGAAATCATTTGAAGAACTTCTCTTGGACTCAGCCCAGTAGCCTTTTCTTGATGCTTTAGAACCCGGGACATTAGGTAGGCAGGGAATTGCTCGGGATGCTGAAGTGATCACATCTATAGAGGCTTTGAGAGGACTTGAACAAATATAGAAAGGCAAAAAAAAAGCTCGAGAACAAAAAAGAGAAAATAAAAGACAATATGCTCAAGCCAAAACAAAAAAAGATAAATAAAGATGATCTTTCCAATGAAGACTCTGACAATTCACTGGGCTCCGAAAGTGACCAGATGGACATCTGTTACATTTTTGGCAGTTAGAATGAAACAGAGGAGGAAAAGAAGCTAAAAATACAGCTAAATGAGTACTATACTGTAGCATACGATAACAAACGTGATCAACAAGGCTTGTATATAGGAAGGGGGCTTAATTTTCCTGACAAAAATCGTGTTTGCATAAAATATCTTGGCTGTCTGAGCCTAGCCAACTATTCATATGTCAAACTTTAGCGTAAAGAGCGAGGCGTTGAGGAGGGGACAGCCCCCTTCATATACGGAATAATTTTTGTTCGTTTTAAGTTTTAACGTCGTTCCTTACTTCCTGTTAAAAAAAACTTGTTTTTTTTATTTATATTTGAACGTTTTTGAATTAATGCAGGTTTTGATTTTGGCTCACCGTACATGAATAATTAAAACGAAATTTTCATATTAATTTTACTTTTATTTGGTTAAATGGCTTTCTCGAAACTTGTTTAATTTTATTAACAAACGTTTTTATTAGTAATAAATATACGTAACTTACGAATTAACTTACGTAACGAACTTCTATATTCATAGATTTTTAATACGTATATTAGGGGGTTCGCCCCCTAGACAATACCTTGCTCTTTAAGCTAAAGTTCAAATTTTTTTCCAATTCTTTAAAAATGAGCCCTTAATCACAATCAGTTCATCAGTTGAAATCAGTTGAAAAACTTGTTGTTTATTTTTAATTTAATTTCTGATCTTTTTCTTTAATAATGCTGGGAAATCCGGCGCCCCCTTAATAGCAATGTCCCTTCCCCCGTGAACTTTTAATTTTCGTTCCAATGAACCCTCCCACGATATTCTAGGACCAATGGGTCGATACGATCACCCCTGAAAAAAAAATAAATAAACACGCATCCTTGATCTTTCTTCTGGCAAAAAATGCAAAATTCCACATTTTTGTAGATATGTGCTTGAAACCTCTTCAGTAGGGTTCTCTGATACGCTGAATATGATAGTGTGATTTTCATTAAGGTTCTATAACTTTTAGGGGGTCGTTCCCCCTTCTTTTCTAAAATCAGCCAAATTTTCTCGCGTAACTTTTGACGGGTAAGACTAAACTTGATGAAACTTATATATTTGAAATCAGCATTAAAATCTGATTCTTTTAATCTATCTATTTATATCAAAAGATACAAATAGTATCTTTAGATACTATTTAGAGTTTTTTAGAGTTTCGGTTACCATTGAGCCGGGTCGTTCCTTACTTACAGTTCGTTACCACGCACTGTTTGATAGTTTTTACGGTTAACAGACAATAGATATATACGATTGATAGAAAAATTATGACGATTAATAACTATCTATTGCGGTTTATTCAAACACCGCATTAATTTAGCACCACCTTGTTATGAAAAAAAAAAAAAAAAAAAAAAAAAAAAAAAAAAAAAAAAAAAAAAAACATTGAATAAAAGTTCACAGCCTTGTGTAGATTGTGATTCTGCTTCTATGCAACAGGTTTCTCCAGTGTTATTTGCATCTACAAAAAGGGTCAGAAAATGTTTACTTTCAAATGTCCGTCGACTAGAACTAAGGGAAAGAGGAGGAGGGTAGCAGGAAAAACTGACGGTACAAAATCATGCCTTCACACGAAGAGACAGACCAAGACCTGGTGTCGTGCTGGTGCTAGAGTCCAGATCCCAGCGCCTGATCCGGCACAGCAGATTCTGGCTCCCTTTCTTCAACGACTACCATTTCCGATTGGTCGCCAAGAGTAAATGAGGCGCTATTCGTTTCTTCACAAACAACAGTCTTCTTTGATGTTTTAATACGTACGGACACACTTACAGATGTACGTTCTGAACAGAGCAACAAAAATAAGAAGCAATAGATAAAGAATATAAGAAGTAATAGACATAGATAAAGAGATAAGAAGCAATAGATAAAAAAGTAAAATAGAAGTAAAATAAGTTCATCGTAATCAAGCCTTTCCGTTATTATTATTTAAATCGAGAGAATATATACATATATGTAACGAACTGTTTGATTAAGGAGGATGAATGGTAGTATCCAATATGTAAAATTAACTGGAGTTTTCATAAGGTTTCATTTTACATTAGGCATTACATGAGCGTTTTACGTTAAGATTCTACCTGTAATTTTTGTATTGTTACCGCTTATTAAATCGGACCGTCACAGTTGACGTTAATTAAAAATAATAATAAAAAAAATGTCAAATTAAAAAAAAGAAAACAGCACAGAATAAAAGTTCACAGCCTTGCGTAGATTATGATTCTGCTTCTATGAAACAGGTTTCTCCAGTGTTATTTACGTCTACAAAAAGGGTCAGAAAAAATTTTACTTTCAAATGTACGTCCACTTTTTTGTCTTGAGAAGGCATGGGGTTTATTAGCCCTACTCAGGTTTTTTTAATAATAAAAAAAAAACTAAGCAAAGGAGCGACTCGGCTCAATAGTAACCGAAACTCTAAAAAACGAAACTTTAGTATCAATAGATACATCAAAAGAATCTGCTTATCAGACTGGTTACAAATATATATAATTTATCAAGTTGAGTATTACCCATCAAAAGTTACGAGCCTGGGAAATTTGCATGATTTTCGAAATAGGGGGCAATCTCCCCCTAAAATTAAAGGGATCTTAATGAAAATCACACCGTGAGATTCAGCGTACCAGAGAACCCTACTGAAGAAGTTTCAAGCTTCTATCCGCAAAATGTACAGTTTTGCTATTTTTACCAGAAGACAGATCTCGAATGCGTGTTTATTATTTTTTTCCAGGGGTGGTTGTATCGAAATCATCATCCCAGAAGATCGGGAGAGGGTGTATTCGAACGGAAATTAAAAGTTCTAGTGCGCTTTTTAAGTGACCAAAAAGATTAGAGGGCAACTGGGCCCCCCTTCCTCACCCATTTTTTCCCCAGAATTATCTAATCAAAATTTTGAGATAGCCATTTTGTTCAGTACAATTGAAAGATTAAATAATATCTTTAGGTGTAGAATACCCCCCCCCCCCCATACTCCATGGGGAGAGGTCTGTATGTTATGAAATTCGCCCATTGTTTACGTATAGAATTTGCTGTTGGGAAGCATAAAACAATTTTTTTTGGGAGGGGGAGGGGGTTTGCTTGGGTTATATTTCTATAGGGAAAATCTTCCTTGTGGAGGGAATTTTTTTTTTTGGGGGGGGGGGGGGGTTAATATTCCAGAGGAAATGTTACACTAGGGAGATTTTACAGAATTACTAAACGAAATTCTTTTTAATTGTCTTGCATTCTCTTTGCCAAATTTTTCATGTGGAGATGTTCCGGGGGAATTATCCAGGGGCTTCTTCCGCCTGTTGTAGAGTTTAAAGTCTTATTCAAATGAAAGAGTGCTAAGGAGAATCTTTCAGACTGAATCGTCCGCAAGCAATTTTACAGGGAGGATGGAACTGCTGGAGGGAATTTGACGAGGGTGGGGGTGCACTTTACGTTGGATGAAATTCCCATCAAAGTTTTCCGTGAGGGGAGGGGTATATTTCATAGAGGGTGAACCGGACTTACCGGCATGATTAGAAAAACAAACAGAAAGGTCAGACAATTTGAGCCTTTTCTTGATGTCATGACGTCACCAAAGGTTTGATACAGCCACCCTGTGAAAAATGCGAATTCTTTCTTAAAGTCTTGACTTATTTAGATCGTATTTTTGACCAGTCATCGCTGTTCCTTGTTTTCCAACCGTAGATTTCATTGTCCGTTTTTGTTCATCTTTACCTCAGTAAGTTTTGTCCATGCCCTTTGCTTTAGCAGTTAAGATTCATACATCATCTCGTTTAATTTCTTAATGCGGTACAGATAACAAATATGTCTTTTTGTTAAACATGGCCTTTACTATAGGCAACGCTATAGCGTTGCCTCTGAAAGACTGTTTCGAAAACTTATTTTCATTACAGTGGCTCTGAAAACTTATGGGTACTTTTTAGTAATATATTTCGTAAACCAGAAATAATAACTGAGTAAACAAACAATCTGTCTAGAGGTAATTTACTTTTTGGAGACCACAAAAAACTAGCTTCAATATTCTATATTCTCTGTTCAATATTCTATATAATATTCAAATATTCAATATTCTATCTTCAATATTCAATAAACTGATAAATTGAATTTTAATGTATTTAAAGACCTCAATATTTTATATTTAATATTCAATAAACTGACAAATTGAATTTTAATGCATTTGAAGACCTATCAGAGCATTAAACAAAACGAATGGCTTCACTAAAGGCTTGATTAAGACGATATAAAAGAAAGAAAGAACGAGAGCAAGACAAAAAAAGAAAGCCAAAAAATAAAAGCAAAAAACAGAAAATAATAGCCTCGGCTCATTTGGAAGCCTTCAAAACCAGCATGCACTACATCCACAGTAAAAAAAAAAAAATTCATTCAAATCCAGCTCTCTTTCGTTCCATCTTTGGCGTAAAACAGAGAATCAAGAATCAACATTTAAAAGTTTCGACAATGCCAGGATTCACAAACTGTAAAAATATAAAGTTTTCCTTCAAGATCGTCTGGTAAACTACTCCCCTAATATCACATTGGAGGGGTGCGTAAATTTTGAAAAACATTTTCCCGAATCCAACCAACCCCTTAACAGGGTCGTATCCAGGATTTTTTTCCGGGAGGGGGGGGGGCTTTAAAAAGAATATTTTTTTTGGGGGGGGGTTTAAAAAAACTTAAAAAACGCATCAAAAATGTGTTTATATTCATTTTCGTTACGTTTTTACGAGTCGGAAAACCTTTTTTTTTTGGGGGGGGGGGTCCAACCCCCTAGCCCCCTGGGTACGGATTTCCCCCTTAGTAAATATTCTTATCCAAAGTGACATCGAATTCTGTAATATTTTAGTGAAGCGTTTCATAGCTCAAAATTGCAAATAGCCTAGAGTCTTAAACAAAATCAAGTCATATACGCCATTAAAAAAGTAAATAAACTTAAGTACTAAATTCAAAAATCTGAGCAGCCAAGCTGTTATAAAGAAAACATTAACAGAATACATCATTTGCCTTTGATGACGGGGTACTCTTATTTTATTAATTGCTTTCTGAATTATGATATTGTGATTTCGCCCGCCGAGGTAGCCTCCTTTACCCCCGAATGCCTCTCTTACTCTAAGTGATTTCATTTATTTCAGGTAGTATTAATTTATCTCTTGATGCAAGAAGATGCAAGCCTTCGCTTCAAGCTTAGCTCTCTGTTGGCCGTGTTAGGGGATTTTAGTTGGCCGTGTTGGCCGTGTTGATTGTGTATTTTTTCAAGTGAATGAAATCCAACAGACAAAAAGGAAAACAAAAGCAGAGGGTATTTTTTTTTTAACCCTAAGCAAGCGCCACCTCTGGCCAAACATTGTCAAACACAATATTGTACATAAATTATCTGCACCAAAAACCAAGCAAAAATTCTAACTTTCACATTATTGTTTGCATATTTTTTTTCATTTAGTCCATTGAACTGTAGCTGTGTTAGGCTTAAGAAACCATATTTTTTTTCTCTTGAAAATTACGGAAATATTGGTTCGAACAAGACGATAAACAGCGATACGTAGAAAACGTTAATCATGGGAATCATATAGCATTTGAAAGACGTTTTTCACAAAAAACTAACTCAATCTATACTGCGTGAAGCGCTAATAATAAAAATCGTTTTACGGTTTAAGTCAATTTTTGAAAACTATGTCAAATCGTCTTAAGAAATAAAAAATCGATAATGATCGTTATAAATTTCGTTACTTAACTTAGACTGGCAAAATTATCCAGGCACGTGTACCCCTAAGATCTTTAGAATGGGGTCCTCCATATTCTCCCTGAGGGGATATTTCCACAGGGGGGGGGGGAATTTCCAGGATAATTTGCCGCGGGGGGATTTCCCACCGAAGGAAATTCCCAAGGGGGAGGGCGGAATACACCTAGTACTCTTTAGAATTTTATGAATTTTCCTTTTAAGCCAGTAAAAAGACTGGCAAATTTTTTAGCCACAACATTGTTTACAAGAAAACTCTCAATTTCTCCGTAGTTCCGGTTTTTTACACACTAGAAGCTAAACTATTGCAAAAGTATGCATGAACTTACTTCTATCAATGTTCCTTTGAAGTTGCGCAGCAACACGCGACCTAGCATCATTGTATTCTAGGTGAAGACCAAGTCGTAGAATGGCCGTATTTCTCTCAATTAACTGAGTGATCTCCATTTCTGTAGGATTGCCAAGTACTTGGGCTCGCTAAAATTATAAACATGTTTTTATTCTTCAAGTTGAACAGAGTGGCCTATTCCAGACATTCTCATTTTAGCTGGCGTTTATGAGAAGGTCATAAAAATTAGAATACAAAACTTATTTCAACTGAATTTCACTAAAAATAACTGGAATATTTTTTTCGTAAGTTAATGCTCTTTTTATAGGTTTTGATAATTATAAACAATTTATTTTGCAGTTTTTTATTTTTATTCTCAATTTCATAATAGTTCCACAATTTCCTGTTTTTCCTTGATGGTCACGGTTAATTTTAATTACAAATCGGAATTAATGACCTAAAGATTCTAAAAAACACCAAAAGGCACAGTAAAGAGCAGAATATTACTACAGTAGCTAGTATCTAAACGAGAAGAAGATAGAAGCTTAAAACAATAAGAAATACAGAGAAGGGAGAATTTGTTATATACAGGGAGAAATCGCATTTTCAGAAATTTCATATTCTTTCAAGTGACAAACACCTTAGGCGAGTAACTGAGTAGTTATTATTTACTAGTACTGTTTTAATTTACTTTGTTCATCGCTTTCTATAATTAGTGCTATTTCAGTGTTTAGCGAAAAAAAAGTAGGGGACTTTGGTTGCTGTTGTGCATGAGAAATTTTTGATGTTAAGAAGCTAGACGATTTTGTTTTTCATTTTGTGCATTAGTTTTAGCACTTGAGTAGGTTACCATGCATATGCCCGGCGTTAACACTAATTTATATATTTATTACAAAAGAAAAAAAAATTCTATTCCGATGTAACTGTCAATAGTAAAATTTGACCGAATTTTCAAGAACCACAAATCGGTCGGCCAAAAACACGGAGAGGAATCCTCACGTTCATCCAGCCAACTCCTTTGTCCGCCCAATATTCCTGTGGACTTTTATTTGTATTTTTATTCTGCACTGAAGACAATCGAACGGAGGTCTTGACCGAAACGTCTGCCCATTTTTCTTCTAGTTTTACTTGCTGTTATTATCCTCGCTTCCTCTTCTTTACGATTTTTTTCACCCCCCCCCCATCCCGAAATACATCAGAACGATATCTATCGTCCTTTGTTCCGCACTTTATGAAACAATACAATGATGAACTTCTTGAAAATGCTGTGTAGAGTTTCAATAGTTCATTTATATATTTATTTCATTTTATTGTGTCATGTTTTCTTGTCGTGTGAAGTCCGCTACAAGCTGTATGCTTATGGAAATAAAGAGTGTTTATACTGTACATGGGCGTAGGCAGCATATTGTCTAGGGGGGGGGGCAGTCGATAGCGTGATGGAGGGCCTTTTATCAACCGCTTACCAACCATCTGCTTTTTCAGCCATATCTAATGTAAATTTGAAGGTCTAGGGGGGGGGGGCCCCCCCCCCCCCCCCTGCCTCCCCCTCCCTACGCCCATGATACTGTACTCTAATGTAGTAGAATAGATAATAAGATACTTTTCCTTCTTTATTGCACCCTTTAATGTTGGTTAGAAGACAGACATACTCTTTTGTCAACAAATTCTGACTGTTAACCAAAATTGACCAAGAGCTTCAAGAAGAAGAAGAGAGACGCAGAGACTTCAAGAAGAAGAAGAAGCGCGTGTTTTGAAGTTGCATATTCTTTTGATAGTGTTGAGCACCTTGAAATGCAGTTGATTAGCTATTATTTATGGTTATTCATATTTTTATGGTTTTGTGCACTTAGTGTCATTATGATTTTTATTATTAACGAGGTAGGTGACTTTGTTTTCCGTTTTTTTGCATTAAAATTTATAATGTTAAAAAAAAATAAATGTCGTTTTTTAGTTTAGTGCATTATTTTCAGCACTTCAGCGTTGGACCAGCATGTGCGTGCCGTCAAAAATAAGTGATATCTTTATTGTAAATAAAAATGTTCTAATGTAGTGTAGCAGGAAAGATACAAGATAACAGAGAGCTAACTACACAAATTTGTCTATGATATTTGACCATTACTATTATTTACGTTATCCTTAGGGGATTTAAAAATCCACTTTAATCCTTTCCTTAATCAGGTAGGAAGTGGTATGTGAAGACGACAGCCAATAATTCAAACAAGTCTGTCAGTGGTAGTTTGACATGCCGTCAATACAATCTGGGATGGTGCTGATATTTTTGTTTTCCTTTTCCTCTTTTATTTTCAGTACAGTCATTAATTATTCAAAAAAAAATTTGGCAAATGAAGTACAGTCGACTCTTGATAGCTCGAACCTGAAGTCGAAGAAAAAACCATGTATAACGCAAAATAATATAAAAAAACGAGTTTTTAATACAAACTTCAGAATTCGACTTTTCACAGATGGACTCTTATAGCTCATTCGATATAGGAAAGGGAGGGGTATAAGTGAAAGGAGTGCTACTGTAATGACGATTATAAGAATGGAATTACAATTCGAAGTTACTTCTTAAAATTCGACGTTACTTTTTTCCTGTTTTGGGTTTATTATCAACCAGATGAGGCTTTGGCAACAAGTATTCTGTGTTCTACATTTTTCTTTTACAGGGAAATTTCCCTGGAAATTTTCCCGGAAAAAGAAGTTTTGTCGCAAGCTCAGGGGAAGTAGTCTACCGTTGGGCCCGGAAACGAAAAAAAAATTACATTCGAGGACTTATCTTTTTCTTATTCTTCTTTAAAAAAATATTAATTTATATCATAGAACAAAGTATAAAAAGAAAAAACAAAATAAACTCTGCAAAAAAGAGAATTATGTTACATCCAAATTCTTCTTATTAATTCGAAAGTATAGGATTGCGGAACGAAACTTTGCTCATAACGCACCTGTCGCCTCATTATCCACAGCAGCTTGGGATCAAGTGCTATCGCTGGGCAAGGGAGTCAAGGTCCAGGGGAATGAAAAAAAAGAATTTGCATGAATAAGCCGGTTCAAAAGGGATTATAGCACGTTCCGGTGGAAATTTGAACAACAGTCAGATAACTTTTCGAGCTTAAAGTCCCTAAGCAACGTCAAATAAGGAGCTTTTGACTCCTAAGAAGCAGCCACAAAGGCCCTAAACTGAATCCTCTTCAACGAATCAAACTCCTGGAATATCAGAAAGTTTTTCTTTCCAATCACAAGTAGTCAAATACCTGTAGTAAAATTCCCTCCCTGTTCACAATGGAGCTTCAGGTACTATCCTAGGTCCCTTCTCTTCTCAATTGTAATTAACAGCCTCACTAAGTAAATTAGCCGAAAAATGGGAACCCGTTCATGACCTAACGGTCGTAGAAACCTGCTATGACAACTACACAAGCAGCCCAATGAGCATCCTCAACTGCAGCGCACGTGATACCTCAGACTTCTAAATCCCTGATGGTGCCAATAAGTTTCCTCAAAGCTTCAGCCCTTGTCTTAATCGTATCCCTCCTGAAATTTCTGCGTCCTCTTTGTTATTACTTAGAGTCACATTGCCTTTTGATTTAAACGTAGGACAACAACAAAGCTTAACTTTCATTAATTTTTATTCTTTCAAAAATACAGTGCTAAACACTTGGACGGAAAACATTCCCTCAAAAAGCCATTATCCATCCAAATTCTCCCCGTAGTATGCTGTCTATCTAGTCCCCTTTTCGCTACTTTGCTTGAAGATATGAGAAAACTATTTTCTCCTACATAACTGGAAAATTAATACCAAGAATGAAAAAAATAAGATTCCAAATCTCATATTTGAGATGAGGGGCTAGGACTGTCAGAGAAGGATGGATCATCTATGGATTGGCTTAGGAGTACAAATTCAGGTTTCAGACGAAATTAAAATCAGAAACCTCGGATTTGCATCCGGGTGGTAAAAAGGTCAGATATGTTGAAGTTCTATGGCCAGGTTAAAGAGGTTTTTCATTTTAAATATAATTTGAATTCAGGTTTGCTGGTCAAAATATTAGCGACCTGGTTTTACATTCAAGTGAACTGCTAATCACTAAAAAATAGAAAAAGGGGACTCTAAAGAAAAATAATCTACATTTTTAAAAGAAGGAAAAATAGAAACAGGGGGTTTAAAGAAAAATGCTAGCTAGGGCATTTTTAGGGCAAAATTAGAGTTTGAAGATATAGAACACATTCTAGTAGAGTGCCAGCAGCATTCTCATTTAAGAAGCAATTGTTTTGAAGGTGATACCCTTGAGTTCGCGAAAATCTTGGCAACTATTTAGAAAGGGCTATTATTCAGTTCTGTTAATATATAAATGAAGTGCTAAAGAAAGGATAGTAATTTAGGTTTGTGTTTTTTGTTGATGTTGTGTTTGTTGGGAGATAAATTAATATCTATGTTATTATATTATGATGTGCATTATCGAATACTGTATTGCATAGCCTTTACATTATTATATATTTATATAATATAAAATTATAATATTATTCATAAAATTATAAAATAAAATTATATAATATTATAATATTATTATAATAAATTTACTATTAATAGTGGTAAACCAATCCAGTATCCTCCTTCTTCCTTGTTACCTGCAACACTTCCCTTGTTTCCCCTGTTTTTGCTTTCACTGACTTTTTAAATTTCCTCATAATTTTGCTTTTTTTTTACATATTATGATTTTATTTTTAATACCATTCTCACCAAAAGACAATTTTACCAATGAACGACTTTTTGATGTGTTAACATGATGTTTACCTAATTTTGCAGGAATTTTCGTTTCAAATAACTGAACTATCATCGAAGGCCAGAAGCAATATGAACCCAAAAAAGCTTTATTTTACCAGTCCTTTGAGATACAAGAAGAGGTAGGTTGAAAATATAACTATCATTCAGAAAAAGAAGGGCTTACTACAACAGACTTACCCATATTAGCAGAAATGCCCACTGAGATTCGCTACAAATGTTGTTGAGTAATTGCCCTTCTTCGCTAAGACCCCGAAGGAAAATCCTGGATACGTCGTTGATTATAGGGTTTCCAGTGAGTGTGCATACATTAATAAATGGCGAGAAAAAGCTTTTATTTTTATCTCAATACATAACCAAGCTCTGCTAGATCTTTCCTAAGGTTTGCTAGGAATAAATGACTAAATTCTTCTACTGCGCGTTAGTCACGTTTTTTTAACAAACCCTAAAATACCAAGGACATTAAAAATATTTTTGTTTTACATTTCATAAAAATATTTTAATAAATATTTTAATTAAATTATAAAATTAATAAACATTTTAATAAAACATCAAATAAAAACATTTTATGATAAAAACCTACATTTTCTAAGATTTTTATTTTTTTAGTTATTTTGAAATTATGAAGTTTTTTTGGACAGTACCACATATTCTGCTTAAAATTTCAATAGCCTTATAAGGGACTGTGAAAATCCTCTGAGGAAACCTTCCCCCAAATATTTTGATTCATCCTACAATTTGTTTTGAGGATTGCTCCCTCTGGCCCATAGCAAATAACACCCCTGATCCCAACCCCCTACTACTTAGTGGTTGGAGAAGTATAGGCATGTGGTTCTGGAAACAGTCAAAGTTGTATGTTAAAAGAAGGAGTACTTATTGTTATATAAGTACTAATTTCTAGTACTCTTTGGATGGTTTATAACAACCAAACCATGTCTTTTTCGTTATTTAAAAAAAAAAAAAAATTATCAAGAGAGAGGCAGCGTACACGAATTTAGAAAACGACTTCTATGGTAAGTTTGAACACATTGGAAGATGGATTTTCTGTCCTCTAGAAACGGTTCGTAGCGTTCACTGCGGATGAAAGACGACAGATTAACGAAGATTGTCCTTTTCGGCCAACCGTCTAGGGCTAAACAGAAAGCAGGTCATCCGCACTTGGGATGGGAGGATGTCCTAAAGAAAGATCTAAGGGAAATGGGAACTTCCTGAGAGGGTGTAAATAGGGAGGCTTTGAATAGATTAGGATGGAGGAAGAGCGTGCATACCTGTGTTGGCCTCAGGTGGCTTGGTGCTGCGGTGAGTTGTTAGTAGTAGTGTCATACTCAGGGTGTAGTATGGACACTACCGTCGGTATCAGGTCAGTGTACTGTTCACGACATATTAATGAAATCAGAAGGTAATCTGTACTGCAAGAAGGTGTGTGTTGCATTGCATAAATAATTTATAACATTCTTAGATAGTTTATAACAGCCCCAAACTACTTTTCTTTATATTTTATTCAACAATGAAATGTTCAGCAAAAACTTGGATCAATTTTTCAGTTGAACTTCAGTTGCTCTGTTGGTGAAAAGAAGACAGTAACAGTCTCTCTACAATTGTGCTGAGGACCTGCCCTGATTGTCTTCAAGAAAGCCCTTTATGAATTCAAGCTTTTGATATAGTTGTGAAAAATCTTCAAGAGCCGTGTACTTGGATACATTGCTTATGCCACGTGTGATGTGGGCAACAGCCCAGAAGGACTGTCAACAAAAACATAAAAAGAGAACAGAGAAGAGTCAGCTAGACAGTCTACTTAAAAAAAGAAGCTTAATAAGGATGTTTTTTTTTCCAGATAAAACAACTGCGTTACACGCTGAGATATTAGAGACAAGTTTGGAGTTTCTCTAGTGGGCCCGAACTATATATTTATTGCTTGAATTCACAGCAGACAATACAGAAAAAGCATTGCAATACGCGAGCAGCAAAACCACTCCTACGTGTCTAATAAGAATACTGTGTTTAAAGGCTAGGAGTCTGTTCGAAAATACAATAAAAACTCAAAACTATTAGATGAATAATGGCATCATATTTAGAGAGCGACTAACGATTCCTTACCTGATTTGATGCTCTAAACTCTTCAATCATGTTCATGGTCAGCATTGCTTTCAAAAGTCGAATTATGCCCTTGCCAGATAGAAGATTAGACTCGATGCTATAAAAAAAGAGAAGAATAAAAAACTGTTTAGGCTCAGTGTTTCCTTCTGGCCGGTTAAGAGCATACGCGCGCGAAGAATAAGCCAGCTCTTCACAGAAAACGCAGCATTTTCTTGGCAAATGGTTTACATCTGTAGATCGTGGACGCTTAAAGAAGGAAGGTCATTTGGACAAGCGATCAAGCTGTCAAGTCAGATGAGATTGAATGAGGCTAACCTCTATAGTATTTTCACAAATCCAATATAGATAATATTCAGTTCGTCGAGTTAAACTCTCAAACTTAAATAAGACGTTGCGAAAAAAAAAGAAGAAGAACGTTAACCAAAGAAAGCGTTATCAAAGCGTTAACTCGTCTTTCAAAAGCCTTAAAAATTTAAAAATTTTAAATTTTAGCCTTAAAAATTTTAAGACTACTAGTTATTAAACCGCGACTTTTCCTTTTTTTTATTTTATTCTTAAGTCTTTCACTGGCATTTTCTTCTTTTTATCTTTATCAATTTTTTTAGATTTCTTGGAAAAGAAAAATGCTTTGCTAATCTCTAAGCAAATTTTTCACCTCATTAATGATAACTTCAGAAACATTGAAAAAACACTACTGTTGACTTTTCTTTTTTTTTCAAGGAGAAAAAATCATGAGCAACAATTTCCCGCTCCAGTTTTATATTCCATTAAACAGTTTCTTTCTTTGAGAATGTATTTCAAAGCAGAAAGGTAATAATCTAGTGGGACCGCTGTAAATCATCCAAAAATCATTTCTGCTCTGCAAAATGCGCATACTTCTATTATGTATACTATTTCTATCTTGTGTATATAGTTGGTGAGTGTCCAAAGCACTTAGTCATTCAGGTAACGTTATACAACGGGGAGCTGAAGCCATTATTTCTTTAGAGTATTTTTATAATCAGCTGACATCCAATTGCCACAAAAGAGTATGTCCTCTTTTGTCGCATGGTTAAGGGACCAAGTCACAACTTCACGGTTTGTTTTGGGTGGGGAGGGAGGGTGGGGGAAGGGGGGTAGGTGGACTTACTTTGTGTTTGGGGGAAAGGGGCAAAATATTTTCTCTAGTTTTCACAAGAGTATACACTAGCCTTTTTTTTATTTCTATGGCTCTTGGCCATCAGGCTTTTTGGCTAGGTTCAAATATTCCATCATTGTAGTGTGAATAATATATTTCTTTTCCAAAACCGTTCCAAAGGCTAATAGCCCGTTTTACCAGTCTGTCTCAGCATGCGATAAAGTTTTGAAAAAGCATTTTTGAACAAATTGTGTAATTATTTTCATTAATTTTCGTTGTTAATTTTATTTCGTTATTAATTTTATTATATTTTTTATTAACTATCATTAATTTTCGTTACTATTTTTGTTTGGCAGTTTTGCATGCCTTTTTATATCATCGTGGAATATAATTTTCACCAAGATCATCATTATTCATTATCTATCAACTTCACTCTTTAATTCCAGAAAAAAAACTTTGTTTTTTAAAACCTTTGAAGAGGAGCATTGTAAAATTCTACTAACTATGCCAAATAACATGATAAACTAATAAAAAAGAAAGGTCAAATTCATCTCTGAGAAAAAAGAAAACCAACACCGTTTAGCTATCCAGCAAAGTAATAAAGTTAATTATAGAAACTGAAATAAAAATATTAGACGTGTTTATAACTATTTTTCAAAATTTAAACTTTATTTAAACTACACAAAAATACCAAAAAAAGTGTTTACTTCTTTACCTCTTTTTTCCTCTACATTGAGCAGAATATAAAAGAACTACCTTTCCAAAAACAGCACAACAACTATGTCGACAGATTTTGACTCGCATATTTCCAGCATACTCACCTAGCCAAAGAGTATGGATAACTTATAAGAGTTGGAGCTGGCACTAGTGCCACAAAAAAAGCTATCGACGCCATCTAGCGTTTAGTATACTAGACTTTTTTAGTGTAATAATACGAATAAATTAATTTGATTATTCTATTATACAATATTCTATTATACAATTTGATCATACAATATAAATTAATTGTAAAATTAAGGATTTTCAGATTAACCAAAGAGTTTTAAACAAGAAAATCTACATTGCTAGAGAAACCGCCAGGGTGAGCTTGAATAAACATAAAGTACCAAGGGCATCAAAACGAAAACGTCTTTGCCTGTTAGACCCATCTTCACCCTATTCAAACCTAATTACAGCACTTTCCCAAGATTTTCTTTATGAAGTTTGTAGGGTAGTATGATGTTGTTATATGTGTTTAAATTTTGTGTTAAATTTTTAAATATTTAAAATTGTAATATTTAAATTTTGAATATTTAGATTTAGATTGTAATATTTAAATTTTTAAATATTAAAATTGTAATTTAAATATTAGAATATAAAAATATAAAATATAAAAATCTAAATATTCAAATATTAAATTTAAACTGATTATCATCAGTTGTTATGCTGAGCCGTGACTAAATAAAAGTAAAACTAATTCGATAAATTTGACGACGCTTTTCGTCTGTAAAAACTTAAATATTACAATTTTAAATATTTAAAAATCTGAATATTACTAAATATTACAATTTTAAATTTTAAATATTTAAAAATCTGAATATTACAATTTTAAATATTTAAAAACTTAAATATTACAATTTTAATTTCTAAATATTTAAAAATTTAAATATTACGATTTTAAATATTTGAAATTTAAACGTTACCAATTTGTTGATTCTTATAGAAAACTAAACCTTCAAAGGATATCAATACCCTCTTAAACTCATTGGTGCTTTATATTTTTAGGTTATTTTTTGCTGGTTTTCCACCCACGTTTCCTTTTTTTTTAATTTTATGCCCGCTAGAGACATATGTCAAATTTCATCAACTAATATTCAGTTAAGCTGATTTATTTTGATTGATATTCAATTAACTGACTGGCATTCAATCAATCTGATTCATTTATTGAGTCATTGATTTGGACTAATTGAGTAGCAGTAACGTGAATCATTAAACAGATTGAGCAATTAAAAGTGATAAAATAGGACCAACTTTACAATGCTCAGGACTCCATTTAGTAATAATATCCTTCATTGCCATTACTGATTCTATTGGCAGGCTATGGTGTAATGTGGTTACATGGTGTAATGTGGCTATATTGTAATGTGGTTAATATATTACGGTGTGACAGGCTTTGTCTCAGACTCTGCTGGCGATTCTCCTGGGGTCAACAAAAAACAGGTCGTCCTTGAATGGGATGGGAAAAGGTTATGAGAAAGGGCTTAAAGGAAAGTGGAACTCATGGGAGGGGATACATAGCGAAACTTCAAATAGATTAAGTGGAGGAGGAGCGTGCACAACAACTTGACAACAACAGAGCAACTTACTGGCAGGAAACTTGAGACAGCAGCGAGAGATTGTTAGTTTCAGTTTAGTTTCTATGATTGGTGAGCTACATGATTTCTGTAAAAAATTAACAGTCCATTGATCATTTCTATTTATGGATTTTAATCCAGCTGAGTGCATTCTCACTCAAGTAGTTATGATATATTTTTATCTTAGGATTTTTTGCCATCCGACCAGGCCACAAAAAACATTCTTTGGTCATGGGTGTACGGAGGGGGAGGGAACAGGGGGAGGGGGGGCTAATGCCCCCCTAGAAATTCAAATTTACACTAGATACGGCTGAAAAAGCAGATGGTTGAAAAAGCAGAAGGGTGAAAAAGCAGTTGAAAAAAGGTAGATGGTTAAAAAAGCAGTTGATAAAAGGTAGATGGTTGAAAAAGTCGGAAATAAACAGCCAAAATGACAGAATAAAAGTCAAACAAGAAGCAATTACCCATAATGTCTTGGAAAGAATTATCTCTAATCTAAGAAGATTAATACTGAAGCTTATTGATGATTTTTGGTAATTACTTATTAATAAAGATTTCATAGGTATGATAGAACTTGCTGGCAATGTAAGGTTTTGTGAACTGATAATATAACTTCAGCTTCCTCCCCCCGCCCTTCATCACAGAATTGGATCCCCCCCCCCTAGACAAGAAGCCACGGACGCCCATGTCTCTGGTTCTTCTTTTTACAGAGTTTATGAAGGTTTTTCTTTCAAACAAGTTCCATTCTCGTTATTTTGTCGTTAGTTTTATTTTCATTATTTTTGTTAGCATTATATACTAATAAGCCCATTCTGATCCCCAGAACTTAGGTTAGAAATGGGCTGTACAATTTTGAAACACATTTCGCATGTACGATTTCTTCAGGATTTAATTTACCAGTTCTGATCTTTGCAACAGCCGACTAGACTTGAACTGAAATATCTTCAACCTACTAGACCATCGAAAACCACTACGCAGATTAAGGAGCTAACTTTCAAGCGATGAAACGCAAGCATATATAACTTTTACTTAGATATAGCAATAAATTTATTAGACTAAATATAAAAATATTTAGATATTACTCAGGTCTTCATCCAGCGGATTTACTTCATTACCATTACTGGTTGTATTATTTACATTAACATCAGACCTGATTTATTACCACAGCTTACGGTAAAAATGGATGTACTATTTTTAAACAATCATATTTCAACCAGACTTATCTGTCCCATCTTTTCCATCCAGATTTAAACCCCATTCTTAACCAACGTAGAACATCTGTAACGTTGATCTCTATATTCATTTACACAGTACACGGAAGAGACGACACCGCAAACCCCGCTGCACGACCCCACTTACCCACAAACTCCACTTAGGCTACTAATCGGGAATGCAAATAACGAAGAAGAAATACGAAAAATGTGGCCAAGTTATCTTTGCAACAAGGATATGCAGGATTTAATACTCACTTGACAATTCTTAGAGAATTATTTTTCTCAATAGCCTGGGCTAAAATTTCTGCCTGTGAGTCCGTCATCCCGGTGTTACTCATGGATAGGATCTCCAGCCTTGTGTTGACTTCTAAGGCTTTAAACAACCTCTCAAACTGTTCATCTCGAATATTCTGCAATGAAAACCAAATAAGCTTATTCGACAAGAAACCCAATTTAAAAGAGTTGGGATTTTTGAAAATCAGACCGTGTAAAAATACGCGTAAAATTATACAAACGTGTAAAATTATGGTAAAACGTGTGAAAATCAAAACGTGTAAAATTATAAAAAATACGTTCTCTTCGGCTAGCTAATACATAAAAACATTTTCCATTCCATAGTCAGTATCTTGATCGAACATTTCGCAGTAAATTTAACGAAAAAAACTAAACCCTTAATAATAAACCCACCGATGTTCGAAAAGAGCTATATAAAACTTCTGATTATTACTAGAACGGATTTTCTAAATACCATACCACTTGCTATAAACAAAATTGTGGTTTTCAACACATTCCCAGAACACCCTCTTAGCAGTCAGGCGATAATGCTCCTAATGTTATTTGCAATGTTTAGGGTCTTTTATAATGAGCAGGTGGCCCATTAGGTTTACACAATGTTTATCTATATATATATA
>JAQQPU010001942.1:48949-73766 GCA_029168905.1 Artemia sp. Kazakhstan ARC1039 | reverse complement strand
AAAAAATCACAGCTGAAAGTATAGAATATAAAACAGAAACATTTGCTTGCGGCTCAATTTTATTTATAGCCGCTAGCAAATGTTTCTGTTTTATATTCTATACTTTCAGCTGTGTTTTTTTTTTTTTGTCAAACGCTAGTCACCAGTTTCTATCGAGTGTAACTCAAGCGAATTTATTTCAATCGGCCTTGTCTTCTCACTTTTTTAGTACTCGAAAACGTCATTTTTGATCAGGGCTACTTTTAAATGTTCAGAAAACGGCATGATAGAGGAGTTGTTAAACGATTTTAATCACTTGACCAACCAGTTGACTAAGTTGTTAAGGAGATCGACGTCTTTTGTTTAACTTTAAAACCATGTAAGTCAAAATAGACATTTCATTGCTACTGCCGTTCGGACCTTGTCGCACGCAAAGATCCTTAATAGGTACTGAAGATTGACGACTCGCATCTTTTTCGCATAACTTATGAAAATGCCGAAGTGAAAATGAATCTCTATGATTGGTTCATTACTTTTCGACTAATATAGGTAGCGGTATCGATAATCGATATAAAATTTCGCTCTGTTGCCATTCTCATTACGATTTTTTCTGCCATCTCTTCAATTTGAACTAGCACTAAACTTAATTTATTCGTAGCGTTAATGTCAAAGCTGGAAATACCTGCAGAACTCATGCAGGTAACAGACCGCTAGGTAGCAGAACAAAGAAGGACAAATTTCACAGGTTTTTTGGCACTTTTTTCACAGGTTTGAAAATTCATCGTGGCAACTCTGTATATTGGCTAATTTTCTAGAGGGACACAAAAATTGTCCTTTTTTGACTGGTTTGGACACTTTTGTCCCTAAAACTTTTGGCAACCCTAATATGTACGCAATAAATTCAAAAACATTGAATGGGACTGAATTACTTGCTACTTGCTGCCATTTTGTGGGGAATATCAGACCCCTTGCTGAAAAGTTCTTTAATAAAGCATACTTCAATAAGCTATTTTAGCTACCTAAATTTAAAAGCAAGTATCGTTTCTCTCTGAAGTTTTCTTTCAGTCTGGACTAAAGAAAAATTCTTTGCAAGCTCAGTCTGGGGAAAGCCAGAGATTTTCAAAGGCCTTTACCTTAAATCGCACTTGCTAGTGATATGAACAAAGCCAGTGTATATTAGTTAATGTTGGTAGGGATACAGGGCCATACAAATTGAATGACCAAAATTGTGAAATTCTAGTTTATGGGCTTTTTTTTATAGGCTAGGCTATCTTAGAAACTAATTGAGCTACATGGATAAAACTCTCAAACATGAGTTCATTGCATCACTGATCTTTTAGAAAGGGGGTTTGTAGCACCTTCCCCCCCCCCCCCTCCCTCCTCTCTCCAAAGAGCATAAACCTTTGATAACCTTTTATAGGCTAATCTTTATGTTATAAAAGTGAAATTCTACAAAATAGATTATCAGTTTAAAGAAGGCTCAAGAAAAGTGTTTTAAGACTGACACCTTGCTCAATTCAAATTTAGGCTACAAGGCATTAAAAATCTATAAATATATTTCTCACATGTAAGAAAGAAAACTCTTAATTGGGCTCAATATTCTACTGAGATAAAAAAGTGGGTCTTGGTTTTGTCAATATATATGAAATCATATTATTGAGTTAGGACTAAAGTGAATACACCATTTGATCCCTTTTTTTATGCTGATTACAAATATAATAAGTATTTCTATCAGAAATGAATTTCAGCCCCCCCCCCCCCTATATAGGCTATACCTAACCTAACCCTGAATTGGCATATATAGGGGGGGGGGCTGAAATTCATTTCCAATAGAAATGCTTATTATATTCATAATCAGCATAAAAAAAGGCATCAAATGGTGTATTCACTTTAGTCCTAACTCAATAATATGATTTTGTATATATTGACTCTTGGTTTTTGAATTTTCAACCACTAAGGTCAATGAAAAAGAGATTGAAAACTGAAGAAAAAAGGTAAAACAATTTGTAGGTGAAAAGGGGGAAAACTGTACATTTTGAGGATTTTAACCCCTACAAGGCAAATTTCTAAAGATACAGATTTCCTTTTTACATGAATATGTAACTCTATTTTTAACTTTTATTGGTGATTTTTTCAATGACATCCATCAAGTTGTTTCTTGGAGAGACCCAAAAATGTGTGAACTCTTCCAATGTCCAAAGTTGCCCCAACCAGGGGGTGACATTACATTTATGTTATTGGAATGCAGTTGGAAAATAAATGCAACATTACATTTATGTTATTGGAAATTTAGCCAAATCACAGGCAAATACAAGGGCTTTAATTGTTTGCTCAGTTCCTCCTAGTGAAACCAGTCACTACTGAAAGTCAGTTTCTACACAATTTTGACATTCAGGGAAGATTAAATTCCCACCAGACTTCCACAGGTAGTTTCTTTTTGCTACTCTGTCACTTATTTCTTCAGTTTTGCCAACATAGTAAACAGCAGAGTTTTGTTTCTTTCCCACCATAAACCTTACAAGCACAAAATTTCTACAAAATAATTCTTCATCAATCTCAAACTCATTAATACTTCCACAATATAAGACTTATCATCAATGTAAGACTTATCATCCAACTTATTGTTGAGTGGCATATCTATGTCTGAAAGGCTGTCTCTAGTCTTGTCAGCATTGAATTAATCCTTTGACTTCTTTTCTTTGCAAGCATTAGTGCAGTCTCTGCTTCTAGTGCCTTTTTTCTTGCATTTCTGTCAGAATTCTACTTTTGCCTTTTCTACAGTTTTTGCATGGGCCCAATTTTAGTTTTGCTTGTGGATCTGGTCTGATGCTTTAAGGAGTTAGGGCCTAGGCAAGTTTGCTGTTGTAATCATGGAAGGTGCTGTCCAATTTTGAACACAGGATCTTAAAGTTGGAAGAAAATATCTAAGAAACAGGTAGACTTAATCTTGGACAAATTTAATCGTAAGACAAAGATTGTTATGCAGAATAGTTGTATTTAAGAGTTCAGTTTGACTGAAAGCTGTAAGGAAATGTACTCCAAATTCCTCTCCATCATGTCTCAGGCTGAGGAGAAACACGTACTAGTTGCCAAACATTATAAAAGACCAACCCTACAACATGCTGTTTTGGACCTCATCAAGAAAAAGCAAGCCTGTTGGAAAAATTATGTAGCTGACTAGTCAAGTCCTCTCAAAGCAAGAGCCTACCAAAGGCTACAAAATTAGGTGAGGTGACAAACCAGGCAAGCAGCTAGCATGCAAGAGCAAAACCTTGCAGAATCTATCAAGACAAACCCCAGAATGTTTTGGAACCACATAAATTCTAAATGCATTGCAAAGCCAGATATTCCAAGCTTAAAAAACCCTACAACAGGACTCCTGATTGAAAGATCTGCAGAAAGAGCAGATTTACTAAACACGTATTTCACTACCATTTTCACCCAGGAACCTATTCAGTCATCTTTACCAACCCTGCAAACCATAGTCTCTGACCAAACACCCAGGGTCAAGATAGACCTACAGGTGGTCCTGAAGAAACTCAAAGAGCTAGGGATAAGCAAATCACCAGGTCCAGACGGACTTCATCCCAGAGTGTTAAAAGAAACTGCAGATCTAATTGCAGAGCCCCTACTGATGACTTTTCAAAAATCCTTACATTCAAATGAACTCCCCAGTATCTGGAAAAAGGCAATGGTGGTACCATTGCACAAAAAGGGAAACTGCCAAGATCCTCTAAATTACCGCCCAATTGGTCTAACCTGCAAAATACTGGAATCTATCATATCTGACCACATCCTTGAGCACATGAGCAAAAGAAAGATAATCACTAGCAAGCAATTTGGGTTCTTGAAGAGAAGGTCTGCTGAGTCATAGCTTCTTATGGCGGTGGAAAACGGGAAAATGCACACAGATAAGGGTTATCAAGCTGATGTCATTTACATAGACCTTAAAAAAGCCTTTGACAAAGTACCTCATTGTTGCCTTTTATATAAACTCTGCAACCTTGGTCTGGGAACCACAGTTGATTGGATTGAACAGTTTCTTATTGGAAGGTCTCAAACAGTATCAGTAGATGGAGTTTTGAGCACACTTGAAGTAGAGGTAATCAGCAGTGTTCCCCAGGGCTTGGTCCCTGGCCCTCTCTTATTTAACCTGTATCTCAATGATCTAGTAGAAGGTATCAACTCTGAGACTCTACTGTATGCAGACAACACCAAGCTGTATAAAGTAATCAAAGCAGCTGCCGATGCACAATCTCTGCAAGAGGACCTTGACAAGCTCAATAGTTGGATGTCCAACTGGCTGATGGAAATCAATATCAACAAAAGCCACAAGCTAACAATAGGGAAACCTACTATCCGCTATGAATATAGATTAGGAGACTTACCGATCACATCATGCCAGTAGGAGCGCGACTTGGGAGTTGTCATTGACAGCAACCTCAACTTCCAGGCCCACTACAACAGCATTATTGGGAAAGCAAATCGTGTTGCAGGAGTTTTAAGGCACAACTTCACTTTTGGAAATGATAAGACCCTTTGCCTTCTCTACAAAGATTTGGTATGGCCAATCCTTGAATATGGTCATTGCACTACATGTCCCTTTTACAACAAAGACATCAGAGCTCTTGAAAAAGTTCAAAGACAAATAATGAAGTTCTGTCTGACTTTGAGAAATTTATCCTATGAAGATAGGCTCTGCAAGCTCAAACTTCCTTCACTAGCTTATTGACTGCACTGAGGAGACCTCATTGAGGTATACAAGCTTTGCTATGCTGCCTACAAAAACATCCAGGCTACCAATGTTCTCAGATTTGCCACACGAAGCTTTGTGGTCACAACCTCAAGCTTCAAGAGGAGAGGTTCCAAAAGGACATCAGCCGTTAGGCATTCAAGAACCAAGTATCACAACACTGGAACAAACTACCCTTTGAAGTCATCAATGCCAACTCATTAAACTTGTTCAAGCAGGAACTGGAAAAATACTACAGTGAAAGTGCCTACAATTTTTTTCAATTAGATTTTTGTAGAGGCCCTGTGGCCTATTTGTTTTGCATTATATTAGTATCATTATTATTAAATAGGCTAGGCTGTTAGGCAAGGGGTAACTTTTGTCTAAGTGTAAATGTTGAAAACAAACTTTGATATGCAAAAATATATCACTTCAGGTCCTATATAAAACAACAGGAAAACTATCAATTTTACCAATGTTCTACCTCCAACTACATATAGTTCCATTTTCTAAGTTATGAAAAACTTCTGTCAGTAAAAGGCAAAACAGGACACCATGAAAAGTGTTTGGAATTGCTCCCATAAAAGTGTCCAGAGTTGCCCCATGTTGATGCCATTTTGTAAATTAATTTTTTTGTAGATAACAGCCTAATATTTACTGATGAAAATTGCCCTGCAGATAGCAGGGGTATACCTTGTCTGATCCTGCTATCTTACAGTCCAAAAGCTACAATAACTTAGAAAATATTTGACAAAGACTACATGTGTCAAGACTTCCAGCAAGCATATACAAACTTCCTTACCTCTTTTCTCAGTTGTCTCTTTTATCCAAAATTTAAAACTTGCACCAAATGTGCATTACATGAAGGGTATCTAGTGGGAATTTTTTGAATGGATCAGCTCAAAAACTTTAGACAAGAGGTCAAAGGTAAAGAGTCACATCTGTTTGGTTTTGTCCCTCTCTCCCCTATCTGAAATTACATCAGTATACACCTATTGTGCTGCCTATGCACTCTTCTGAGCCTTAGAAATAAGAAGAGAGTAAACATAGTAGCTAGACCACACCTGTTCAAGATATATTTTAGATCCTAGATTTATTCTAAAAGTTTTGTTTACCTAACTCAAATACTTTTCAAGATGATAAGAAGGTCCTTAACTAGAATTTTACCATTATAGTGTTATTTTTTCAGAAAAGGACATATACACAATAATGATACTATTTAGGTATGTATTTATACATATATACATTTGGGTAAAATTCTTGATGATGGTTTTATTGCCATCTTGGAAAGCACAAGCTGGTTTAGCCTACCATGTATTATAAACTAAAAGAAATGATTTTTTGCACTTTTTGATAAACCATAGAGGACTAACTATCATCACTGAAGCCAGCAGACACAGGATTCATCCTATTGCTAGTAAGTCTGATTTCAAGTAATCTTTAATTCAGATAAGGGTAGGTTGACTTACAGTTTGCTAAAGTTCAAGATGGTTGAACTATTCCAAAGTTGATGCATTTAGGTATTTGAAAATTACAATGCCAATATTTGAAATGTCATTAATTTTAATTTCTCCATAGTAGATGTCATGGCTCTTGGCTGATTCCCTCTCACAGAAAATTCTAGAAGCAATTTGAGAATATTCAAAAATATTAGAATATATAATGTACAATATCCTATAATATTTATTTTATATACTTTTCTTTTCATGTTTTTGGGGTTAGAGGCTGTGTTATCATAGTAGGGAATGATAAAGGTTAAAGAAAATAGGCTAACTTGGAAATGTTAAGTTATGAGAAATGACAGGGATGCCCTATGATTGAAATCCACAGATTTACAGACTAGGACTGAGAAGTATAGGGAATCATTTTCCATGGACTGGGTTTGGCACATACATGAAAAGGTTCTATCACATGAAGTATCTTTAAGGTTTCTTCTAATATAAATGACTTGAAGTCCAATTCTAAGTCAGAACCATGCAAATGTAAAATAGACAACACCTTATTTCAGATTAGCAAGCAAATTATTTTCTTTAATCTATACCTTACCATACTTTGAAAATTCAACCTCCAACCCCCAAAAACACACACAAAAATAATGAAGATTATAGGATGTTTTCCACTATATACTCTATCCATATTGCAGAATATAGGTAAAATATTCAAAAATCTCTTCTTCTCTTTATTTTTTTTATTACCTTAAGTTACAGCTAGAAGCAATCTAAGGATTTCTCCCTTTAGAACTCCAGAATGAAGACTTGAGTTGTATTCAAAGCTCTTGAGTGACCAGGTGCTGTTGCATGATCAGTAGAATCCCAATTGAGTTTACACTCTGGAGGACTACTCAGCATCCAGCCTTTGTTTGAAAACATCAACAGATATGTTAGACGACCTCTAGTTCTTGAGTTGGGACCAACAGTAGGGAATAATGATAGGAGAGTATTAGCCCTCATTAACTTATAGGCTAAAATGGCATCTTCTCTGTTTCTCCTGTAAACGGGTGTAGGGGGATTCAGCTGTGATAGTCTTGCTGGGTAGGAAAGCTCCTGTGTGCCAGATATCACTTTGGTGGCATGTCTCTGTTCATCTTCAAGTTCTGTTGTGTCTTTTAAAATATGGGGAGGCAAGAGACATTTCAACTTCAAGATTAGGATGCACAAGTCCCTTATACAGAAGACTGGTGACTTTAGGGGAACAATTAGAAGAACTATGCTTTTTCAGCCACATATTAGAACTACATTAACAGCAGCAACATTTTAAGAAATTTAAAATAAATTTCTTGTATATTATGATCTCAATCAATCAGTAGTTGTACCAAACCAATTGTGCTCAAATCCTCCTCAGGGCCATACTGTGGTGTTTATTTTGATCCTGAAACTTTCCCCACAGTAGAGTGCAGACGGTTTGTTATCATTGTAATATCCTTTCTTGTTTTAGGTTAAAGCTTTTTCCAATAGGCAATGCTTAGAAGTCCTCCAAAAAAATAATTCCCCCAGATCCCACCCCAAATACCAGTGAAACTGATACCCATCCTGGCTGGTCAAGCTCACTATCACAAAGTTCACATGATAGCTTCAATTCTGAGAATAGGACAATGATCAGTGTAGGGGCTAATGTCACTATAAATGATGATAATGGGTTTCAAGAGGTCCTTGCTAGAAGCTCTAAAAAAAGGACAAAAATCTCCCCAATCAAAAGCATTTCCCCTCTCCCTGCCCAAGATCCTCCCTCCCAAAACTTAGGAACTTGCCTTAAAATTTCTCCTATTACCCCCTTTGAAATAAAAAAGATTACTGCAATAAGAGTTGCAATTTTCAAATTGATAAAATCAATGTTTTCTCTTAATATTCACCGTGATGGATCTCTGCTAATAGCTGTCCAAGATCAGAAATCAGCAGACACAATAATTAATCTAAAATCCCTTCTGAATACCCCAATTAATGCATCTAAATGGAACCCAAAACAATCCCCAACAAAAATAGTAGTTTATAATGTTCCCCCAGAAATACCCATTCAGGAGTTAAAAGAAGGGCTCTCAGATAGGGCTGGAAACACAATCCCAGTTGAAGATGTTACCCAACTTGGTAAACCCAACTCTAATGGCCTAAAAACAAGTAGATTCTCCTTATTTACACTGAAGGAAAAAATTAACATCCCAGAAAAGTTATTCCTATTTGGGTAAATGAAACCACACAAGGAATACAAACCAAAGCCTATCCAGTATCAGAAGTGTCTCAAACTGGGACACACAACAAACAAATGCAATGAAATTCTTCTAGAGTGTAGTAATTGTAAAGCATTCCATCCTAAAGAGTTGACAACTTGCAACAACACTCAGCCTACATGTATCAATTGCAAAGGCCCACATGAATCTACCAATAAATCACTATGCCCCGCATATAAGATAAGAGCACTAACGCTCCAAATAGCAACAGAGAAGACCATTCCATACCCCTTTGCAGCAATGGAAGCAAATGCTGCCCAACAATACCAAATAAAGCCGGTAATGGAACCAACCAAAACCCCCAAGTCAAACGCCCCCAATGCATCAAGTACCCCATATAAAACACCATCCTCTAAGCCCCCTACCTCACATCCCTATCAGAAAGAATCACCAAGTCAACAAGCCTCCTTGTCCGGAGAGATGAGGTAAGCCTGCTCCCCCCCCTCCCAAGAAGAAACAAACCAGAAACACTACCAGGAATTGATCCCTTAACTGACAAACAGGATGCACAACCAAACATGTAATTCCCAAATATATGCTTATTCATTCTAAACTGTAATGCAGTTCAGGCCATGAACATACATCAACTACAGAAAACAAAAATCATTGCAGAATTGGCAAAAATCTACATCCCTGATGAAATGCTCATTCAAGCAAAAAAGATCTTGCTTTACTTTTAACAAAGCTGAACATTGATACACAGTCATATGAAAAATAAATCAACAACACAACACATTAATACTCCAGTGGAATGTAAGATCACTCACAGAAAATAAGCTAAATGAACTAATATCTTTTATGAATAATAATTCCATTAATATTGCTTGCCTCCAGGAAACTCATTTAACCCAAAATCAACAAATTAAGTCTCTGGGATATACTATCCTGAGAAAGGATAGATCATCAGAGAGAAAAGGAGGTGGAGTAGCTTTATTAGTTAAAAATAATATAAAATTCTGTGGCATCAATTTTCCAGATTTTGCAAATGATGTTGATGCAATTGGTATCAGTGTTTGGCTGAATAATACAAAAACCTACATAATAAGCTTTTATAACCCTAATGGCCAAACTACAGATGCCATGGATTTCTTTAAATTTATAAATAATTCTAATATGTTAAAAAATAGCATTATTTGTGGAGATTTCAATGCCCACAGCCTTTTGTGGGGGAATAAACCAGCAAATAAAGATGGTAAATTGATTGAGCATATGACTTCAAATAATACTGAATTAGCTGTTGCTACCCCTCCAAACCTGAATACATATTTCAACCCCAAAAGTGGCAGATTCTCTACAATCAACCTACAAATTGTGTCATTAAACATTTTGAATAAAATTTATATAAATAAAATTGATAGTCTATGTACTGACCACTTTGCTATAGTTTGCTCCCTAAATGAACCTGCTGAAGCTCTATCACATACCTCCAAATATATCAACACTAAAGCAAATTGGTCTATGTTCCATAAGCTAAATGATGAAATTACAAGTTTCACCCAAAATTCATGCATTTTAAACACAACAGTTGACACAGATGCTGAAGTCTTGGCATCTTTACTAATAAATACAGCTAATCATGCTATCCCCAGGACAACACTCAAGAAACACTTCCCTAAACACATTCCTAAAGCATGGTGGACAAATGAGTGCCAAAATAAATGGAGAACAAAAAAGGCAGCTAGGAGAGCATTCATAAGAAAAACCATCACCTACTACATATTTAAAAAAAAATACAAGCAGAATCTAATCTAAAAAGGACTATAATAGATGCTAAATATAAATACTGGAATAATTTTGCAAATAATCTCTCCAGAGAAACACATGAGCCAATTATACATAAAGTAATAAGCCACATCTGTGGGAAAAAGACTTCCCCCAACCCACTCCTGTATGAGCTTATACATAATAATACCCATTATGACAATGATAATGAAAAAGCTGAGCTATTTGCAACTCTTTTTGTTAATAAGCTAACATCAAATAATTGAAGCAAAATGTCCCCAATTCCTATGAACCCAAGTTACCAACCACGCCCAGGATCCGAGTATATAACTAGTCCATTTTCAATCCAGGAAATGAATAATGCAATGCATCATATTAGGACCAAAACTAGCGGCAGCTATGACAATATACTCCCTTCATGGATAAAGAATCTCACCCCTTCATAGAAACAGGAACTGCTAAATTGTTATAATAAAGCTTGGGCATCTTCTATGTTCCCCAATATATGGAAATGTTCGTCCCTCCTACCAATCCTAAAGAAAAATAAACCCAAAGATAACCCTGAGTCCTATAGGCCCATAATGATTACTCCTGTGATGGAGAAAATGATCTATTACAGACTCCTCTGGTTTGTTGAAAAAAAATAATATGATCCCTCACACTCAAACTGGATTCAGGAAACACCACTCCTCAATAGATGCTTTCATTTTGCTAACAAATGCAATAAATGAATCATTCTCAAAAAATAATGTCCTAGTTGCAGCTTTCCTAGATTTTGAAGGGGCATATGACAATGTGAACCACCAAATCCTTCTAAACAAAATTGCAAGCCTTGGACTACCCCCCAAGCTAGTATCTTTCATAAAATCCTTCATAGAAGTGCGAAGTTTCATTGTTTGTGTTGGTTCAGCCTCTTCACCCCAAAAGACAACAACCAAAGGCCTACCTCAGGGAGCATTCCTCAGTTGCCTCCTCTTTGCCCTATATCTCTGGAACATGAACCTACCCCACACGAATCTACAATATGCTGACGATCTGGTGCTATGGTCATCTGGCAACACCTTTGAGATAGCACAGTCAAATCTGCAAAAGTCACTTACAATTTGAAAAATTCTCTCAACATTCAGATTTACCCATTGCACCTACCAAGTCAAAAATAATCCAATTTCACCAAAAGCGAAACCATGTTAATGCAAAACTAACTCTATATGGAACAACTATTCCAGAAGATAATCATATTAATTACCTAGGTCTCATGCTTGACCAAAAACTTAATTTCCACCTCCACATTTCAAACACAATAAAGAAAATGCTATAGAAAAACAAATATACTAAAAAAACTTCTTTCCACACCATGGGGCTGTAAGGAGAAAACCTTACTCCAGTTTTTAAATCACATATAAGACCCCATATTGACTATGGGCTCATCGTCTATGGTCCATGTGCAAAGACCCAGATGCAAAAAATTGAAACAACACAAAATGATATAATATGTCTCATATTTGGTCTTAGGAAACCCACAAGCACCAAGTTTCTGCTTATGGAGAGTGGATTAACAACAATAAGGGAGAGACGTAGCTTTCTCTTGACAAAACATCTTACAAAAATTGAATCAAATAGCTCACACACCCTACATAATTGGTTAAGAAATCCAGCCATGTATAGAGGCATTGCAGATGAGTATGCCAATATTCAGAAGAAGTTCCCCGTACCGGCAAAGTATTGCACCTACTTTCCCCCAATCCCCTCCATGAAATTGGTCAATTTCCATAATAAATACTGATTTCTCAAAGTGGAATAAAGATTTAACCCCCATTGCTTTTGTCCAGAAAAAACTTGCTGAACTTAATACGATTACCTATAAAAATCACTTCCAAATATTTGTTGAGGGGTCAAAAATGAATGAGAAGGTAGCAAGTGGTGCTTTCCTTCCTCACCTAAAAATTGCAATGGGCGAGAGATTATATAATAATTTATCTACAATGTCTGCTGAGTTAAATGCCATAATCATGGCATTAGAACACCTTAAGGATAACCAACCTCTGATTGAAAATTCAAATAATATTATTATATATTCCGACTCTTTATCAAGCCTTGAGTTGCTAGCCTCAGCTCCTCAGTATAAGTTGGACATTGACACTTATCATTGTCTCAGTATTATAGATAATCTTGCTTCAAATGGCATAAGAGCTTATTTTCAGTATATTCCTAGCCACTCTGGCATAAGTGGTAATCATCAGGTTGATGAAATAGCAAAAAAAGCTATAAATATTGACCAGCCAAGTGGGAAACCAATCCTGATTAGAGATATTTACTGATGGAGACTATCAGATATTAATTTTAACAAGAATAATCCTATCCTTTCCCCCTTTCCCAATAAGTATTTTTCTAAAATTTATCATAGAATTCGTTCATGAACAAATGGACTAAATTTTCTTGCATTCTTGTATAAGTTTTCTAATTCAAGTGGTTCAATTCCCCTGTCCCCTCTTTGCAGACATTATAATATGAATAATGAAACAATTGACCATTGCCTATTTGAATGTAATATGCTGACGTCTGCACAACATACCTTGCTTTGTAAACTGTTAAAATGCTTCAAACACCACAAAATCCTACTATCAGCCAAGAGCCTAGCCAACTATACCTGCACACAGAGCATAGAAATTGATATCTATCATCTCATAATTGAACTCCTAGAGTCGAAAGATGTACTGAAAGATATCTGAAAATATCTAATAATTAAGAGGCAATCAAGCCAGTAGCTCTGTAGCCCACAGAGTGAAGCAAAAGGAAAAGGGCTAAATAGTATTACTGAAAAGCCCGCCTGCTGTTAAATAGAAGAAGAATTAGAACTAGCACCAGCAGTAGGCCTCTTAGCATGAGTGCTGAATTTTAGTTCATTTTCAAAAGTGAGACCAAGATCTTGCTTGTTATTTACAGAGGACAGTGGGTGGCCTAAGAAAAAATAAGAGTGACAAGGATTCAGTTTGCCAATTTGAATGACATGGCACTTGGAAACATTGAATTCAAGAAGCCAAGCCTCAGCCCATTGACCAAGCAGTCAAAGATTATTTTGCAGCATCATTGATGAAGATATTAAATAGTGTAGGACCCAAAACTTTTCCCTGTGGAGCTCCACTCAAAACATATGTAGAGGGAGAAATAATACAATTACCAAAGCCATTAAATAACTGAACACATTGAGATTGCAAAAAAGAAAATTAAGGATTCAGAGGAGGAATTTTTCTTCATGCTTGACTGATGATGTAATTTAATTGCAAGTTGCTTGTGACAAACTTTGTCAAAGCAAAGCAAAAGGAAAAGGGCTAAATAGTATTACTGAAAAGCCCGCCTGCTGTTAAATAGAAGAAGAATTAGAACTAGCACCAGCAGTAGGCCCCTATGCATGAGTGCTGAATTTTAGTTCATTTTCAATAGTGAGACCAAGATCTTGCTTGTTATTTACAGAGGACAGTGGGTGGCCTAAGAAAAAATAAGATCGACAAGGATTCAGTTTGCCAATTTGAATGACATGGCACTTGGAAGCATTGAATTCAAGAAGCCAAGCCTCAGCCCATTGACCAAGCAGTCAAAGATTATTTTGCAGCATCATTGATGAAGATATTAAATAGTGTAGGACCCAAAACTTTTCCCTGTGGAGCTCCACTCAAAACATATGTAGAGGGAGAAAGAATACAATTACCAGAGCCATTAAATAACTGAACATATTGAGATTGCAAAAAAGAAAATTAAGGATTCAGAGGAGGAATTTTTCTTCAAGCTTGACTGATGATGTAATTTAATTGCAAGTTGCTTGTGACAAACTTTGTCAAAAGCTTTAGAAAAGTCAAGCATAATCATGTCAGCAGGCACCCCCATATCAAGCAACTTGGTGATGTGATCATATGACTCAAGGAGATTGGTATCAACAAATCTTCCTGAACAAAAGTCATGTCATGAACTGTTTGAAACTTTATTTGCTTCAAGATCTTTAACAATTGCAGAATTGATTATTCTTTCAAGAACCTTAACAACTGCTGATGTCATGCAAATGGGTCAATAATTTTCAGCAAGGTCCTTTCTAGCTTTTTTAAATACAGGAATGATATGCACTGTTTTCTAATCCAGAGGTAGTTTGGAAATATTTAACAATAACTTGAACAGCAAGAAAGAGGTTGACTCAAAACTGTACAACACTCATGTAGGATACATAGGTGAATGCCATCTGGACCAACAGATTTATTCAGTTGGGGGATATAAGTTCCTTTAGAACTATTGTATCAGCAATCAGAACTGCTTCCATCTTGTGTGATACATCATATAAAGGAGAAGTGGGATAAACAATAGCCTACTGAAATTGGAGGAAAAAATAGATGAGATTTGTTTGTTGAAAATTTCAACTTTCAGCTCAGGATCAGCAACTGATTGACTATTGTGTAGGAAATCTGGGGCTGTGCATCTGCTGCTACATTTTTGAGTGACATAACACCAGAAAGATTTCGGGCTATCCTTAACATCCTCAGCCAATTTTTCCTCAAACCTTCTCTTCAACTCCTTTATTTGATTGGTTGTCTGATTATTAAAAGTTTTGAATAGGCCTACTTGATAATTTTCTGTGGTCTTTTTTTTCTTATGTGATTCCATGCTCAGTGTTTCCTGTTGGTTAGCTTACTTATTTTGGTAGTTAAAAAAGGTAAATTTTTTGCCTGTTTTGCCCCCCCAAAAATATAGTGCAAGACTTGTAGCATGCAGAATTTCCATTTTTATATTTGACCAACTCTCATCAATATCTTCAGTAATAAGCTATTTTCAGTTGACAGTGGCAAGTCTGTCAGAGACTAGTTTGTTGTTGCCATAATTTTATTGCTTAGAAGAAGGTTGTTTAGTAGGCAAACATAACTCCGACATAATTACAACATGGTCACTGTTACCAACAGGTGTAGTTAATTACATTCTTGATAAGAAGGTCAGGATTACTGAGAATAACCAGATCAAGAGTGTTAGAAACTTGACTATCCCTGAAACGAATTGGTTGTGATTTTGTTTGACAAAAGGAATTATCAGAGAGGACAGACAAAAAAGGAAAACCTCTAAAATGCCATATCCAAAGGAGAATGGTGCAGAAACCAGATCCATCAATTCATTGAATTTCAGAAAGCTTAAAGTCCCCCAGAAGAACAAGATCATAACCGGCAAAAGTGGACATCATGTGTGATAACATAGCAGCCAAATTAGATTTGGGGTCCAAAACACAATGGACAATGGAGGTCCTATAAACAACACCCTCTACAATTGAGATTGATTGATTGTGTATTTTTATCCAAACAGACTCAATTCCATTGGTAGCCAGAGAATTAAAATGAATGAGACTAAGCTTTAGTCCATCTCTTATATATAAGCACACTCCTCTGTGGTAAAGTGGGGAATTCAGGTTAGAAAAGAGTTGATAACTGTTGATTTTGATTTCATTAGGTGATAAGACTGACAAATTGTTTTTTGGTGAAACTTCTGTAATTGCTGCAACATCAACTTCTTTTGTTAACATATGATTGGAAAGTTCAGAGCTTATTAGGGAAGCTATGAACATTGGAGGTAAGGAACTTCATTCCTTGTGAGGTGGGAATTTCAGAGGATGCAGGGCTATAGTAAGGAGGAATCAAAGGACTGGTAAAATGTTGGATACAGCAATATGAAATGACAAAGAAGAAACAGCAGGTAAACTTTATCTTACTTTCTCTCACTTTCTCTTTGGCTGCTCAATTGTACATGTAGGGGGAATTTTCCAGAGAGTTAATTGTTTGTGAGGATAATTGTCCACAGGGGGTATGAGCTAGACATGGATTTCACAATGATCTAGTAATAAAGTCACAAAAAGCAGCAAAAACTCCTGAAATTTGCTTGAAACTTGAACAAATTGATATAAACTATAAAAAACTAAAAACCTCTAGAGTCATATTAGAACTATAGCAAATTAATATAAAATATAACATGTTGATCAACAATTTTTAAAATAGATCTGAATTTTTTTCAGCCTAGATTTACAAGTAATTTTAAAGCCTTTTATTTTACTATAGTCATTATGACCATATTTTGTGACAAAAGGAAACATTTCTGCATTTGTTTCTAGGGTCTGTTTTTATCAAAGAGGTCAAAATCTAATGTGCAGACTATACACAGATACTGTAGAAAACCAGTCAATTGTAAAGATTTATTGTTGTTTTTTTGTTGCCATGTGAAAGTTCTACATACAGCCAAGTTTCTGTTTGGTATTTTATGGAAAAAATGCTACATGAATCAGGTAGGCCTAATTGATTCCCTTACTTTCTTTTGCTCTATTATTAGATTTTCTTTTAATTTGTTTAACTTTCTAATATGTTCCATAAAACACCAAATGGAAATACAGGGGGTAATGAGCATATTATAGTAGCTTAGTTGGAACTCTGTATTATGAATGTTTATTTTCAACATCAAGAAAACCAGCCATCACCAAATTCTTGTACTCAATTTTCAATGGTAGTGATACTTGTATTTCAAAGAACAGTAATTATTAGCGACCAATAATTATTAATGTTGAGCCAACTGTGATGAAAATTGTTTTTTGTTTTTTAACTAAAACAATGCTGCATTGCAAAGTTCTTTGCAATACAGTTCCTCAAACATTGAAGCAATTCAGAGCATAGTTTGAAAACTGAGTTGTATAATGTGCCATTTGTATATCCCTATTTGAACTTTTAGTTGTTCATAATGTGCTCAGAATTCATGCAAACCATCCTAAATCTATTCTTCTAATTTTTGGTTTTGGTGCAATATGATTTTAAGGGAATGACCAATTTCAAAGCCACAAGCAAAAAATAAAAAATGATCATGAGCAAAAACATTTAGTTTGACAACTATTTCATTAAGATTGTGACGTTTTGCTCATCGTAAGGACAAAAATTGCATTTATTGCTCATTTTGAAACTGGTGAAAATGTAGCAAAGTGTTTAAGAAAGTAAAATTTCCATAAGCTAGAGGACTTAAGACAAAAAATAATTAAATTGGTAGCCTGGCTTTTTTTCAAGCCTATGACTATTTATTCTTAATTTTGGATGTATTTATACAAATATTTATCCTTTACTTTTTGAAAAATTTCTAAAGCAAAAAAGACAAAATGGAGAATTTCAGTATGATGTTCACATTCTAAGCAGTCCATTGTGTACATACCTGTTTAGAGATTGCATACTAAGTCCCTTTGTTTATTAAAGACCATACAAAAGGTTTGTGCCTGATAATGTACTTTTCAGTGAAATTTATTAATTTGATTAAGGTAGTCATTTTCAATTATTTACAAAAATCTGATTTAATGACAAATAAAATTTGTTGACATAAATTAGCCTACATTAGAATGTATATGCTTTTGTACAATTTGGCTGGTTTACATTCTCTGTCAGTTCTTGGCAGGTCTATGCTGCAAGTGGCTGTATTATGATTAGACCCCAGCGCCACGCCGGCGCGTCGAACGAACGCAAAACGAGAGGCCCGGTTGACTGCCGCACGCGCGCCATTGCGTGCGTTCAGAGGCAGCGGCGTTCGGCTGACTGAATTAATTTTGCGGCAATTTTTTATTGCGTCAACCACAAAGTCGGAGCTTTTCTTTTCTTGTGTGGTTAAGTATTTTGATTTTCCTGATTATAAATCAATCAGGTCTTGCACTATTCCCGAATTTTCGGAGATTTCCTCAAAAATCTGTGTCATTCCGAAAAAAATTTGGTTCCCTGAATCCCCGAAAATCACCCAATCACGGTGCCACCCCTAGTGATTTATCACTAGTGACCATCCCTGCCAAATATTACTTTGTATACCATAATTCTTCACTACTCTCTTGTTCGTTAATTCTTGTCTCTTGTGTTATTTTGCATATAAACCAGACAGATACAATTGCAATATACACGGTTCTTCATATGTTGACAAAAGTATTGTCTTTATGAAATTAAATAAAGAAAACACGTTTTTTTAACTGAAAGTAAGGAACGACATTAAAACAAAACGAACAACAATTATTCCGTATATGAAAGGGGCTGTCCCCTTCTCAACGCCTTGCTCTTTACGCTAAAGTTTTTTATTGTTTTAAAAAGTAGAGGGGTGAAAAAGAGTAAAACTTTAGCGCAAAGAGTTAGGCGTTGAGAAGGGGATAGCCCCTTTTATATACGGAATCATTGCTGTTCGTTTAAGTTTTAATGTCACTCCTTACTTTCAGTTAAAAAACTTGTTTTTTATTTAATTTCTGAACGTTTTTCAACTAATGCAGGTTTGATTTTGGCTCACCATGCATGCAAAATTAAAACACAATTTGTATATTAATTTTGGCAGATGTATTCTGTATATGAAGGGTCGCCCCTCCTCAATACCTTACTTTTTAAGCTAAAGCTGTTAGCACTTTTAAAAAAGCTTCCTATTATAATTAAACAGCCCCTGTGTTTCAATTTTAGTAAACAGTCAAACTTTAGCATAAAGAATAAGGTATTGAGGAGGGAGTAACCCGTCATATATGGCATAATTTCTGTTTGTTTTTTAAATAATGCGGGTAAATCTGGGTCTCCCTCTATGAAATATACCCCTCCCCCTCACGGAAAAGTCCTTCGTGGAAATTTCATCCAACGTAAAGTGCACCCTCCTCCCGTCAAATTCCCTCCAGACAGTTCCTTCCTCGCTGAGAATCCTCCCCCCCTCTCTGTAAAATGGCTTGTGGATGATTCACCCTGAAAAATTCTCCTTAGCATTTTTTCATTGGATTAAGATTTTAATCTATTATCATTTTCTCGATCACTCCATAAATGCCCCCTTCCGTGGAAATTATTTTCCAGAAAAAAAAGACCCGGTTAAAAGCCCCCAGATAATTCCCCCAGAACATCTCCATATAAAAAATTTGGCAAAGAGAATGTAAGACAATTCAAAAGAATTTCGTATAGTAATTCTCTCAAAACTCCCCAGTGTAACATTTCCCCTAGAATATTCACTCATCAGAAATTTCCCTTCCAAAGGAAGATTTCTCCCTTAGAAATCCACCCCAAGCACACCCCCCCTCCAAAAAAAATGGCTGTATACTTCCCAATAACAAATACTATATGTAAACAGTGGGCAAAGTTCACAACTTGCAGCCCTTACCATGGGGACTATGACGGGTCATTTTACACTTAAGAACGTAGTTATTAAATTTTTCGACTATACTGAAAAAATGGCTATCTCAAAATTTCAATCCGGGGACTTCGGGGGAAAATATGAACGTGGGAGGGGGTCTAGTTGCCCTCCAATTTTTGGTCACTTAAAAAGAGCACTAGAACTTTTGATTTCCGTTTGAATGAGACCTCTCACGGTATTTTAGGACCACTGGGTAGATACGATCACTCCTAAAAAGAAACAAAAACAAACAAATAAGCACATACCCGCGATCTTTCATTGGGCAGAAAAAAAATATACAAAATTCCACATTTTTGCATATAGGAGCTTTAAATACTTAAATCCTATGCTTTCTAAAAGCCAGAATATAATTTGTACTTTACTGAAAAAATTCAAATGAATTTACTGAAAAAAAATGTGCATTGTCCGTTTAATTTACAAATGCTGATATTTATTCCTTAAAATTTTAATTAATTTTTGTTTTCTTAAAGCTATAAGTGAAAACATTTAAAAATAATTTTTCTTCAGTAAAGTACAAATTATATTCTGGCTTATAGAAAGCATAGGGTTTAGAACCCTACTCAGATTAATTTCTGCTCGTTTTGAGTGCGACTTATTTTGATTTTTGTTTGTTTGGGGTTTTGTTTATTTATTGATACTGATTTGTGGTAGTTGTATGTTTGGTAGATTATATGATTCTATTTTTGTTCATTTTTGGTTTAATGGAGTTCTTTAATTTTTTTTGAAAAACTTGTTTTGTGCAAAAAGTTTTTGATTAATTTCTGTTCGTTTTATATTGACTTAGTCTTTTTCAGGAAGAAAAACTGAGCCTCTTCTGAAGTTAAACAACAATTTCTTCCATAAAGACCTTTAATACACCCTGGGCATAACTTACAACCCTTGCCCCTAAACTCTGGGGTTTGTTTCAACCCCAAAAGCCCTGTTATATGATATTTAGACTATTTTGAATAGAATGGCTATCTCAAAATTTTTAGTAGACGCATTTCGAGACAATATGACGTGTGTTTAGGGGTGAGAGGGTAGGTGCCCTCTGATCACTTTGACTCTTAAAAAGAGCACTAGAGCGTCTGATTACCAATTCAATGAGCCTCCTTTGAAGTTTATGTGACCACACTTTCTATAAAAACCCTGTATGTCTCCAGGGCAAAACTGACAACCCTTGCCCTGAGGGCTGGGGGGATTTTTTATCCTCAAAGACATAATTTCCAGACCGTTCTGACAGGCTTAACAAAATGGCTATATCAAAATTTTGATTGGAAGTGTTGGGGAAATGATAGGCGTGAAGGGAGACATTTGCCCTCTGATCACTTTCGACTAATAAAAGAGGCACTAATCCTCTCAGTTTCCAATCGGATGAGCTCTTTTTGATGCTTCTACAACAAAACTTTCTATAAAAACGCTATATGCCCCAAGGGCATAAATTACGACCCTTGTTATGAGGGCTATAGGGGGAGGGTTGTCATCCACAAAGACATAATTTCTAGACCTTTCAACTACGTTGGGCGTTGGAGAGGGGTGATTCTCCCTCTGATTACTTTTGAATATGAAAAAGGGCAATAGCCCTCTCAATTTCCAATCAAAAGAGCGCTTTGTGGAGTTTTTACGACAACACTTTCTATATGACATTATATGCCCCCATGGCATACCTTACAACCATAGCCCTGAGGGCTGTTGGGGGTTGTCATACTCAAAAACATAATTTCCAGACCCTTCAACTACGTTCAACAAAATTGGAAGTGTTTGGGGAAATGACAGGCGTGGGGAGGGGGCATTCGCTCTCCCATCGATTTTGATTATTAATAAGGGCGGTAGCCCTCTCAGTTCCCAATTGAATGAGTCCTTTTTGAAGTTTCTACGACAATGCTGGCAAAGAACTAATTTCCAGAACTTTCAACTATGTTGAACAAAATGTCTATCTTAAAATTTTGATTGGACGTGTTTGGGGAAATGCTAGGCTTGAGGGGGGCGTTATTTGACCTCCAATCACTTTCGACTGTTAAATAGGGCACTAACGCTTTCAATTTCCAATCGAATGAGCCCTTCTTGAAGTTTCTACAATATCGCTTTCTATAAAACCTTATATGCCAACAGCTCATAACTTACAACCCTTGCGCTGAGGGCTGTGGGGGAGTTTCATTCTCAAAGACATAATTACCGGACTTTTCAACTACGTTGAACAAAATGGCTATCTCAGAATTTTTATTGGATGCTTTTGGGGAAACGGTGGGCGTGGGAGGGAGGTTAGTTGCCCTCCAATCAGTTTCGACTAGCCTATTAAAAAGGGCACTAGCCATTACAATTTCGAATTGAATGAGCCTTTTTTGAAGTTTCTACAACAACATTTTCTATGAAAAACCTTATATGCTCCTGGGGCATAGCTTACAACCTTATCCCTGAGGGCTCTGGGGGGAATGTCATCCTCAAAGACATAATTTCCAGAGCTTTCATCTACGTTGTACAAAATGGCTATCTCAAAATTTTGATTCGATATGTTTGGGGAAATTGTGAGCTTCAGAGGGGGGCTAGTTGCCTTCCAATCACTTTCGACTATTAAAAAGGGCACTGACCCTTTCAGTTTCCAATCGAATGAGCCCTTTTTGAAGTCTACGAAAATGCTTTCTATAAAAACCTTATATGCCCCTAGGGCATAACTTACAACCCTTGCCCTGAGGGGTGTGGGGGGTTTGTCATCCTTATTATCATAATTTCCAGAACTTTCAACTACGTTGAACAAAATGGCTATCTAAAAATTTTAATTGAATGAGTTTGGGGAAAAGGTGTGCGTGAGAGGGGGATTAATTGCTCTCCATTCACTTTTGACTATGAAAAAGGGCACTAGCCCTTTCAATTTCCAATCAAATGAACCCTTTTCGAAGTTTCTACAACAGCACTTTCTATAAAAAAAAAACTTATATGCCCCCAGGGTATAACTTACAACCCTTGCCCTGAGGGCTTTGAGAGGGTTGTCATCCTAAAAGACCTAATTTCCAGAACTTAAGTATATTGAACAAAATTAATATAAATACAATTTTGATTGGATGTGTTTGGGCAAATGGTGGGCGTGAGAGGGGGGTTAGTTGCCCTCCAATTACTTTCAACTATTAAAAAGGGCACTAGCCCTTTCAATTTTCAATCGAATGAGCCCTTTTTTAAGTTTTACGACAATGCTTTCTATTAAAACCTCATATGCCCCCAGCGCATAACTTACAACCCTTGCCCTGAGGGCTGTGGGGGGTTGTCATCCTCAAAGATATAATTTTCAGAACTTCCAACTACGTTGAAAAAATGGCTATCTCAAAATTTTGATTGTATGTGTTTGGGAAAATGGTAGGCGTGAGAGGGGGGTTAGTTGCTCTTCAATTACTTTCGACTATTAAAAAGGCCACTAGCCCTTTCAATTTCCAGTGGAATGAGCCCTTTTTGAAGTTTCTATGACAACACTTTCTATAAAAAACCTTATATGCCCCCAGGGCATAAATTACAACCCTTGCCCTGAGGGTTTTCCAATCAAATGCGCCCTTTTTTTGAGGTTTTTAATGACAAATCTTTCGATAAAAACCTTATATGCCCCCAGGGTATAACTTATAACCCTTGCCCTGAGGGCTCTGAGGGGGTTATCATTCTCAAAGACCTAATTTCAAAGAACTTTCAACTACGTTGAACAAAATGGCTATCTCAAAATTTTGATTGGATGTGTTTGGGGAAAAGGTGGGCGTCAGAGGGGGGTTAGTTGCCCTCCAATAACTTTTGACTATTAAAAAGGGCACCAGCCCTTTTTATTTCCAATCGAATGAGCCTTTTTTGAAGTTTTTAATGACAACGCTTTCTATAAAAATCTTATATGCCCCCAGGGCATAACTTACAACCCTTGCCCAGAGGGCTGTGGGGGAGTGTCCTCCTCAAAAACATAATTTCTATCTGGAAATCAACTACGCTGAACAAAATGGCTATCTCAAAATTTTTGATTCGATGTGTTTGGGGAAGTGGTGGGCGTGGAAGGGGTGCTAGTTGCCTTCCAAACACTTGCCTAAAAAGTCAGTGCCTAAAAAGGGCACTAGCCACTTCAATTTCCAATCGAATGAGCCCTTTTCGAAGTTTCTATGACAACTCCTTTGATACGAGGTGCCCTGGTGTACCCCCCCCCCCAAAAAAAAAAAATACATTGTGCCAACATCGTTCTTTTCTTGGGCAGTACAATTGCGCTGCCTATGATTGGTTAGAGCACTGCATAGTTACATCTGCTGTACAAGTGGTTAAAAAGAGGATTTGTCATTTATTGGTGCAGTATTGCTGTGACTTCTAATGAATAAGTAAGTTTTTCTATTTTTATTACTAGACATACGTTTTCCCTTGTTTACTGGCTAGAGTGATGTATATAATGAAGTTTACACCTTATTAATTTTTCTGGTATACCTTGGCTGAGAGGACACCACGTGAATCGTATCAGGATTTAGATATCAAAGTGTAATCTGGATAGACTATGTATTGTGTATGCCTTCTTCCAATAAGTAATTTCGCTGGTTTTACAAGGATCAAAAGGGAAAAAAAGTGTTTTAGTTGATAGTTACTAGATAGATAGTTGATTTTCAATAAGTCATTTGAATAGGACCTAGGATATTTTTAGTTAAATGAAGGCTATATGGTATGGATGCACTCATATATTACTTTTAATGCTTATTTTAGTGGTTAGTTACAGTTTTTCTCACCTGTTGTCTACACGTACAGCTGCTTGTTTTATTGAATAGAAAAAAAGAAAAATTACCATTTTTGTTTCATTTACCATTTTGTCATTTCTAGTCTTCAGATTTTAGGTCTTGTAATAATATATAGAGAAGGGTAGATTTTCAGGTAAAGCTGGGGGCTTCTTTGTCTATTCTATTGAATTGGGACTTGCATGAACAGGGATAGTCCAAATAAGTAAGACTAAGCCCTTGCAGATTAGCTAGAGGGAACTTCTACTCATTTATTTCTTCGTTTTTAATTTATTGGTAGTACTCTAGGTTTCAAAATACATATTAGGGCTTATATTCAGGTATTAGGCCAATTCAGATATTATTAGTTTACTAGCCGTATCATAGTAAATAGAAAATAGTTACAATGGCTGGTGATATGCCACAAGGCTATGGACAGTACCAATGAAACCTGCTATAAAGGAAAAATCTTTTCCAGCTAGGAACACTATGGAAGAAAGAATAGAAACATATGAAGAGGAAAGAGTAGAAATATATGCTGAAAGCAATTTTGATAGTGCTGATGAAGCAGAGGAAGTGCTGGAAAGAGGAAAAAAAGACAAGGAAGATAATAATGGTAAAGGCTCTTCATATTTTCTTTATTCATTTTTCTTTTTTTTCTATTTTATACAATTTAAGTACCACTTCATGCCTTAATTAAAAGGGCGTGTTCAATTATCGAAATTTTCTGGCCGAGCAATTCCTGCTTCCCGTTGGTTAACTTAGCCCTTTTGTTGATTTTGTTTGTTAGGA
>JAQQPU010001942.1:21217-48939 GCA_029168905.1 Artemia sp. Kazakhstan ARC1039 | reverse complement strand
CTTCCCGTTGGTTAACTTAGCCCTTTTGTTGATTTTGTTTGTTAGGAGGATTTATATTCTTCCCATTTTCAAGAATTAATGTTTAAAAAAATATTAAATGAATAGGTCTGTGTGCTACTTAACGGTAATACAGGATTTAATTGATATGTTTCTATTCTGATTTATTTGATTATTTCATATATAAGGAATATTTGATGCCTTTTTGAAATATGCATTTCTCATTTAAAAAATACGACACTAAAATAGGTTGGATAGTACTAAAATATTTACATTTGGTCATGCTCAGTACTGGCTCGACCAAACGTTTAAATCCTTTTTGGTTGTCCCTGTTGCCACTTTACTACAGTGAACTGTATAATTCCAATGAAGTCTATTCCAAAAGCACGAACTTAATAGTAAAATCAGCCTTTTTTTGTTCTGTTTTTTAACGTAATTTACTGTTTAACATCTTTGTGGATTCGGATGCTTGGAAGATCCCTCTGTCCCCTGGCTCCATTTTAGTTCTATTCATTCCTGAAAACCGAGATTTTCCACGATTTTTATTTTGATTGTTATGCAACTATTAAGCTGTTAGTGCGAAGATTCTCCATTCTCCCCTTTATTCCCACACTGAATCGTGACGAAAAACAAGTGGAAACTTTTCCTGTTAACACAAAAAGCCGAACCTAACTATTGTACCGACCAATTTATGTGCATCATAGAGTCAAGTATTTCAATAATCAGTTAGGCGGTACTCCCCTTTTCTATTGAACAGATATAGGCTAGTGAGAATATGTCAAAATTAAGTAAGAAAAGTGACGTTTTTTTAATCAGAAGAAAAAACGGGTTCTTTTGATATTTCAATTGTCAATAAAGGAATAATTACAATAAACCAGGACAGCCCAATTTGTTTTTTCTAAGAAAAACTTCTCCTGTAGGTAAGTCAATTAGGTAATAATTTGAAAGGTTTAATCGTGAAGAGTTTCAATAACAAACATTTCAGCTCATAGCTTAGATTTTATTTGTTGAATGATATTTACATTTCTTTTCAATTCCCATTTGGAAACAAGATGGTGGAGTTATGTTTTTGCATGGTATTGATTATTCAGATTATTCATTCAGATATTCAGTCGGTCTTTTTTTTTTTTTTTTTTTTTTTTTTTTTTTTTTTTTTTTTACTGCCAATTTATAGCATTATCTGACTTTTGCCACTGCAATCAGGTAAGTTGCTTTTTCTAGATCTACGTTAGGATATACTATTTCGCTCCTTTTCTGCAGGCATTATACACACGGCATTTATTTTCAAAATTAGCGCCAGCTAAGTGTTAAAAATGCATAGCTGCATCGAACATCTTTTGCATTAAAAATTTGGTTCTCGGGTTTTGCTAATTTTTTTAAGGTGTATATAGTTGTACAAATTTCCATCTAACCAGTTTAAAGGATTAGATTTAATTTTTAGTGTCCTTGGTACTCAAATAAAACCAGCCCCTTGTTTCAGTTTTAATTTCCTTTTTAGGAGAACCAGAAAGAGTTGTGCCAAAAAAGAGAACAATAAGAAATCCTCGTCCGAAATTAGATGAAAACAGGTAAATGCTTGTTTTTTTTTTCTTCTGTTTTGTTAACTAAATTGCTTTGAAGCTCCCATAATTTTTTAATTTTATTATCTTTTTTATCCAGACATATCAAAAAAGAAAGTTTTGGAGTACAAACGATAAAGAAGTAAAAAAGGTAAACGGAGAATGACGCAATTGTGACTGCACACATGACTTGACAAAGACTCACTTTAACGAGCTTCAGGAAAGAAAAAATGAAAAAGAGTGCCTTACTCGGAAATCTAAAACTTGTTGTACATGGAGCTTTGTTGAGATCATTTATTTGAGATGATAAATCAAAAAGGTCAAAGTTATCCACTAAATTACTACTTTGTCAAAGTTCAGTATACGAAGTAAAAAATTACAGTATTGGGTATAAGCCGTACATGAGATAGCATGTCCAATATGCCTTGGTATTTTTAGTTCCTTTTCCAAGGCGAAATTGTTGGTTTCTATAAAAAAAAAAAAAAATATGTGAGAGCATGCCTTTGTTATGTTCACCTAGATAACAGAAGGTGTATTTCAAAGTATTTGGTGCATTTAATGTTGGCATTTCTTGCATTTTATTAATTTTCTGCAACTAAATATTTCATATTATCCCTAACAGTGCAATAATCGTCAATGCTTATTATGCATGTAAAATATTTAAATTAATGCTATTATTTATCTTATAATTTGAAGATTAGTCTATGTAGTTAAACCGTGGAGTCCAGGCTCTAGTGGAAAGAGTAACACTAAAACTAATCTGGGTGTCCTTCACTGGAAAATTATACGAAATAACTTTAATAAGTAAAGCTTTTTATTTCTGTCAACTGCAGCAAGTGCTGTGGAAAATGCTTTAGTTTTAGACAAGATCGACAAATTTGTTATTTGACATACTGATGGTTCATTTCTTTCCCTGTGGTGCTAAGTTTTTATTTTCTATCGCAATATTAAGCAGCGAAGGCTGTTGGACGACAGGCGTAAAGAGGAAAAAAGCCATAGAATATACCCTCTTCTAAGGATCAGATAAAAAGTGTTTTGAGCAGCAAAACTTTTCCTAGAAGTCTTAACTTAATCCTTAAACCGTGAGATAAACAGAGCAGACTTGTCGAAATTTTAGCTTTGGACATACATTTACAAAGAGCAAATACTTTCATCTTTGAATTAAATTTTTGTCCATCTGCATGCGTAAAAAAAGTCTAACATCGATTTCTTACTTAGCAAATGCAACAAAGACAATGTATTCTCAATATGCTCCTATAATCAACGAAGAAAAATGCACAGCGCCGAATATAAGACTTTCAACCTCGACTGAGTTTGGAAGTCGGAAGCCCTACCTACTCAGCTAGCTGGGTTTGTTAAACACGTTTGGTGTATTCATACTTATAAGTAAGTGCGCTTTTCATAAACAGGGGGTTCCGTTGAGTTACAAACACTTACTGACTATATTGGTAGATTGTTGGAAAATCTTCAGATGTTGTTTGTGGTTACCTTTTGTCAAAATTTAACCAAACAAGTTCAGTGTCGAATTTCTTAAATGCACTTTTTTCTTCTTTTTTTTATATTTGTCCTTGTGGAAAAGGTATAGAATCCATGATGCATGTTTTTTTATCTAAGATAGTCGCACATATCCTAAATAGTAGGGCTAAAAAATGTTTCTTGATTTCTAGTCTTCTGTTATTGATCCGAAGTCAGCTTTATCTATCCTTTGTGTAGGTTAAATATTTGTCTGAAATTGCAAATAAAGAATAACGCCTCTAAAAAGAGTAAAAAGAACAATACGAAAATAGGAAGTTGTGCCGAATTATATGTTGTTAAATATTTATTCTTGTTAAATTTTACAATTAGATTGATGAGTCAGAAAGGACTCGTAGCCTTAGAACAATATTTCAATGATGTTGAATTGAAAGGCAAAGGACATGAACTTGAAGATCTCGACTTGATAATGGGGAAATTGCAACTATGGGTTCATCGGCTCTTTCCAAGAATGAAGTTTGACGATTCATTGGAAAAAATTGAAGCATTGGGTCATAAGAAATCCATACAGGTATATAGCTGACTCTTGTTGATTTCCTTTTCTTTTCTAAGTTGTGGTTATTAGTCATATCTTTACCCGTCTGTGCTTGTTTTATGTGCTTTACCCGTCTGTGCTTGTTGCTCGTGTCAGGTTTTGGTTGCAACTATGGTTGCAATTGCAATTGCAACTATGGGTTCATCGGCTCTTTCCAAGTATGAAGTTTGACGATTCATTGTAAAAAATTGAAGCATTGGGTCAGAAGAAATCCATACAGGTATATAGCTGACTCTTATTGATTTTCTTTTCTTTTCTAAGTTGTGGTTATTAGTCATATCTTTACCCGTCTGTGCTTGTTTTATGTGCTTTACCCGTCTGTGCTTGTTGCTCGTGTCAGGTTTTGGCTGTTTTTGCTTGGTGTTTGAGAATCTTCTAAGGCTCTGCCCTCTTTGAATTGAATTTTTATGCTGGTATCAAAGGAGTAAGAATACTTGCATTGATTATCCCTCCTTGGTCCGTTCAAATGTAAACGACAAAAGGGCAAAATATTGATTAAGTGAAAAATAAAAGTAATAATGTAAAATCTTCAAATGCATCTGGGAGTCGTTCTTTTGTTTTATATGGAAGTCCTGTGCAGAGCTGGAAAAAAAAATCCTTCATCGAAACAATTTTTTTGCGGCTCTACTGAAATATTTCGGTATACCCTTGTTAACCATCGTGATGATTGAACCTGTGTTGTAAACAATTAGTCTGTTAAAAAATTAATTAAAAAAAACTACAAAATGAGTTTTTCAAAAAAAAAGTAAAGAACTCCATTAAACCAAAAATGAACAGAAATAGAATCAAATAATCTACCAAACTTACAACTACCACAAATCAGCATCAATAAATAAATGAAACCCAAAACAAACACAAATTAAAATAAATAACAGAGTCAAACTCAAAACGAGCAGAAATCAATATGAGTAGGGTTCTAAACCCCTGTGCTTTCTAAAAGCCAGAATATAATTTGTGCTTTACTGAATAAAATTCAAATGAATTTACTGAAAAAAATATGCATTGTCAGTTTAATATACATATGCTGATATTTATTCCTCAAACTCATAAATAATTTTTGATTTCTTAAAGTTATAAATATGGAAACATTTAAAAGAATTTTTTTCAGTAAAGTACAAATTATATTCTGGTTTTTAGAAAGCATTGGGTTTAGAACCCTACTCAGATTAATTTTGCTCGTTTTGAATTTGGCTCTGTTATTTATTTTAATTTCTGTCTGGGCTAGGTTTAATTTATTTATTGATACTGATTTGTGGTAGTTGTATGCTTGGTAGATTATTTGATTCTATTTTTGTTCATTTTTGGTTTAATGGAGTTCTTTACTCAAAATTTTGATTGGATTTGTTTGGGGAAATGATGGGCGTGAGAGGAGGGTTAGTTGCCCTCCAATCACTTTCAACTATTAAAAATGGCACTAGCCCTTTCAATTTCCAATCGAATGAGCCCTTTTCGAAGATGCTACGACAACGCTTTCTATAAAAAAAAACTGTCCAACCCTTGCCCTGAGCACTGTCAGGGGAGTGTCAGGGAAGACACATTTTCCAGAACTTTTAACTACATTGAAAAAAATGGCTATATCCAAATTTTTATTGGATATGTTTGGGGAAATGGGGCGTAAAAGGGGGGCCATTGCCCTCCAATCACTTTCTACTATTAAAAAGGGCACAAGCATTTTCAATTTCTGATCGAATGATCCCTTTTTGAAGTTTCTATGACAACCCTTTCTATAAAACCTTATATGCTCCCGCGGCATAACTTACAGCCCTTGCCCTGAGGGTTGTGGGGGTTTATCATCTTGAAAGACCTAATTTTAAGACCTTATAACTACGTTGGATAAAATTGCTATTTCAAAATGTTGATTGGATGTGTTTAGGGAAATGGTGGGCGTGAGAGGGGGGTTTGCTGTCTGTCCTCGAATCACTTTTGACTTAAAAAAGGGCACTAGCCCTTTCAATTTCCAATTGAATGAGCCCCTTTTGAAGTTTCTACGACAACGCTATCTGCAAAACTTTATATGCCCCTGGGCATAACTTAAAACCCTTGCCCTGAGGGGTGTGGGGGGTTTGTCATTCTTAAAGACACAATTTCCACAACTTTCAACTACGTTGAAAAAATGGCTATCTCATAAAGAAAGAAAAACGAGCAAAAATAGGGTTTTTAAAGGCTAAATGAAAATACTGAAAAAACACAATAAAGCGAATATTTCGAGGGGACAAACGCCTCTCTTCTTCAGCGCGAAACGAAAAAATACAATCGATGCGAGTGCCGAAGAACGAACCAACAAATAAAACGCGGAAAGTCAATGTGAATGTGAAAAAAAAAAAAAATTTAAAGATGAATAAACATCACTAAAAGCCAAAAAATTAAAGAATTAAAACCAAATACCTAACAACAATAAAAGTGAGTCATTCACCAATATCCGTGATTTGCAAAGAAATTCAAAATTGAACCGCCATCGACGGATACTAGCGAATAACTCGTTAATAACTCGAATAACTAGTTATTCGCTAGTATCCGTCGATGGCGGTTCAATTTTGAATTTCTTTGCGAATCACGGATATTGGTGGAATGACTCACTTTTATTGTTGTTAAAGTACTTGGTTTTAATTCTTAAAATTTTTGGCTTTTATTGATTTTTATTCATCTTTTAATTTTTTGGTTTTTTTCATTGTTTTTTTTTACATTCACGTTGACTTTCCGCGTTTTATTTGTTGATTTGTTCTTCGGCACTCGCATTGATTATATTTTTTCGTTTTGCGCTGAAGAAGAGAGGCGTTTGTCCCCTCAAAATATTCGCTTTGTTGTTTTTTTTTCAGTATTTTCATTTGGCCTTTAAAAACCCTATTTTTGCTCGTTTTTCTTTCTTTATGTTATGTCAGGCCAGTTTGGTTTAAGAAATTATCTTCAATGGCTATCTCAAAATTTTGGATTGGATGTGTTTGGGAAAATGTTGGGTGTGAGAGGGGGGTTAGTTGCCCTTTCAATTTCCAATCGAATGAGCCCTTTTTGAAGTTTCTACAACAACGCTTTCTATAAAAACCTTATATGCCTCCAGGGCATAACTTACAACCTTTGCCCAGCGGGCTGTGTTGGGGTGGTCATCCTCAAAGACATAATTTCCAAAATTTTCAACTACGTTGAATAAAATGGCTACCTCCAAATTTTGGTTGGATGTATTTGAAGAAATGGTGGGCGTAAGAGGGGGGTTACTGTTAAACGCCTCAGGGCGTTAGTCACTATCCAATCACTTTCAACTTTTAAAAAAGGCACTAGCCCTTTCAATTTCCAATCGAATTAGCCCTTTTTGAAGTTTTACGACAATGCTATCTATAAAAACCTCATGTACCCCCAGGGCATAACTTACAACCCTTGCCCCGAGGGCTGATGAGGGTTGTCATCCTCAAAGAAATAATTTCAAGAACTTTCAACTACGTTGAATAAAATGGCTATCTCCAAATTTTGGTTGGATGTATTTGGAGAAATGGTGGGCGTAAGAGGGGGTTATTGCCCTCCAATTACTTTCTACTATTAAAAATGGCACTAGCCCTTTCAATTTCTAATCGAATGAACCTTTTTTTAAGTTTCTATGACAACCCTTTCTATAAAAAAAAAACCTTATATACCCCCAGGGCATAACTTACAACCCTTGCTTGAGGGGTGTGGGGGGTTTGTCATCCTCAAGGACTTAATTATCAGACCTTTCAACTACGTTGAACAAAATGGCTATCTCAAAATTTTGATTGGGTGTGTTTGGGGAAATTTTGGGCGTGAGAGGGGGTTAGTTGCCCTCCAATCACTTTCGACTATTAAAAGGGCACTAGCCCTTTCAATCTTCAATCGAATGATCCCTTTTTTGAAGTTTCTACGACAGCACTTTCTATGAAAACCTTTATGCCCCCAGGGCATAACTTACAACCCTTGCCCTGAGGGCTTTGGGGGGTTGTCATCCCTCCAAAATGGCTATCTCAAAATTTTGATTGGATGTGTTTGGGGAAATGATGGGCACGAAAGAGGGGTTAGTTGTCCTACAATCACTTTTGACTCTTCAGAAGGCACTATCCCTTTCAACTTCCAATCAAATGAGCCCTTTTTTGAATTTTCTACGACGTTTTTCTACAAAATATTCTTTATATGCCCCCAGGGCATAACTTACAACCCTTGCCGTGAGGGCTCTGATGGGGTTATCCTCTAAGATCTTATTTCAAGAACTTTCAACTACGTTGAACAAAAGGGCTATCCCAAAATACTGATTGGATGTGTTGTGGAAATGGTGACGATGAGAGGGGGGTTAGTTGCCCTCCAATCACTTTCAACTATGAAATAGGGCACTAGCCCTTTCAATTTCTAATCGAATGAGCCCTTTTTCAAGTTTTAACAACTTTTTCTATAAAACCTTATATGCCCATAGGGCATAACTTAACCCTTGCCCTGAGGGCTTTGGGGGCTCATCCTCAAAGACCTAATTTCCGGAACTTTTAACTGCGTTGAACAAAATGGCTATCTGAAGATTTTGATTGGATGTGTTTGGGGAAATATTGGGCGTGAGAGGGGGGTCAGTTGCCTTCCAATCACTTTCGACTATTAAAAAGGGCACTAGCCCTTTGAATTCCTAATCGAATGAGCCCTTGTTGAAGTTTCTAGGACATGGCTTTCCATAAAAAGCTGATATGCCCCCATGGCATATTTTACAACCCTTGCCCTGAGGGCTGTGGGGGGAGTTTCCTCCTCAAAGACATATTTTTCAGATCTTTCAACTACGTTGAACAAAACGGCTATCTCAAAATTTTGATTGGATGTACTTAGGGAAATGGTGGGTGTGGAAGGGGTGTTAGTTGCCTTCCAGTCTTTCGGCTATTAAAAAGGGCACAAGCACTTCCAATTTCCAATCGAATGAGACCTTTTCGATGTTTCTAGGACAACTCCTTTGATACGAAGTGCCCTGGTGCCTAAAACAAACAAATAAATAACACATTGTGCCAAAATCATTCTTTACTTAGGCAGCGCTGTTGTGCTGCCTATGAAAAACACCAGTTCCAGCAGGAAAATGAAGCTTTGTGAGACTGGAGTGCCACAACCATTATGGGGCTCAGAGACACTAGTAAGATAAGCACAATAGCAGTCTTGAGTTAAATCAAAAATATAATTCAGCTGAATTGGCAGGGTGAAAAGTTTATAATCGAAGTATAGTTTTCTAGGTGTTCTTGTCCTTTCTCTGATTCATTTTTCTTCTTCTTTTTTTTAAAGAACTAAGTTTTACTGCTCATTTGGCTATCCGTAGGAAACGTTGCCGAACTGGCATTACACATGCAGATCTTATTTGATAAAATAATAGAAAAAAACGAATATTACCCTTTCGTATTTTCTTTGCAACACTGTTAAGTACAATCAATGGGTCTCAATTAACCTTGTCCTTCGGTAATAATAATACTGACAGAATCTGATGATAATACCAATAGTGCTAGTATTGTAAATGTAAATATGCAAATATGTAAAAATAATGAATTTATAATAGCCCTGATCCTAGTTTTTTGGTGTTAGTACAAACTGTAACTTATTACATCAACTACGACAGTGACATGCAAAGTCTTACTGTCAATCTCAAAAAGAAAAAATAAATAAACAAAAACCTCGGACGGAGTCGATTATAAAGTCCATAGTGAAAAGGATAGGAATTTTAATGAGTGTCAGTATCATTGCTCCAAGTTTCTTTTACTTCATCTTCAGTATGCAACAGCATTCCAGTGTTAGTTGAAATAATCCCTTATTTCAGGAAATCATCTATTTGTATATATATGGATAACTAGACTGTAAGTAGTTTCAGAAACATATCTCAGGGTTAGGAAACAAAAAATTTGGTGATATAGAATTTACTTGCTAGGGCAGAAAGGATGGAGTGCATAGGGAGGGAGTAGGGCTCATGATGAATAAAGAAAGCTGCTAAGTCTTGTTTGGGTTTCGAAGCTATAAAAAGTGAAGGGTACCAGTCATAGTACTATATACCCCTGTAGAACCAACTAATGGAGATTCCCAGGTAGAAATATGGTATTTTTAATTAGGGGATTTTAATGTCCAGGTCAGTAGGAATAGGAATAGATGGTAACCTAGCCTAGGTAAATTTGGCATGGGAAAACTAATCAGTTATGGTTACAGACTGCTTAAATTTTGTAGGTCTAACAATCTAGCTGTAACCAATACAATTTTGGTCATAAAATGGCCCATAAGTTAACATGGTATTCACATGACTGCAAGACAGCTAACCTTATTGATTATATTATTGTAAACCGAAGACTGGTAGGATCGAAACAAGACACTGGGGTATATAGGAGTGTTCATCTCTAGTAGTGTCATGGCCATCTAGTAGTGTCTGGGGTTAATCTAAAGCTAAAATTTCGGAAGAGTAATCCTAGATGAAAGTGTGAGCAAAATGAATGAAGTTTTAGATGTTTTGCGAGCTCAGGGTGCAAGAATAGGTATGAAAACCACTCTTAAGAAGACTAAGTCGCTAAGACTAGGAACAAGTGAAGGTGAAGAGATGGTGTTGGATAACGAGCAGATCGATCAAGCGGACAGCTCCACTTACCTAGGTAGTATTATTAGTAAAGATGGTTGATGCAGTGACGATTTTTAATGTAAATTAGCCAAGGCTTAGGAGGTTTTTTCACAGTCGAAAAAGTTTGGAAGAATAGGAAGATGAGTCTGCGAACCAAGATTAGAAATATTGGAAGCTACAGTGATGACAGTGATCAAGTATGGTTCTGAAGCAAGGATTTGCTAGATGTTTTCCAGAGAAATTGCCTGCGGGTGGTACGAAAAATGTGGTTCAATCCCACTTTCTAGGGCTATAATGATTGAATGGTTGAGACGGCTAGGACACGCTCTGTGGATGAAGGATGATAGATTGTCCTTGTCGGTTAACCGTCTAGGGCCAAGTGAAACCAGGTCGTCGCCGAATGGGGTGGAAGGATGTGCAAGGAAAGAATTAAGGGAGGCTTTGAATAGATTGCAATGGAAGAGGAGTGTGTGTAGCTGTGTTGGCCTCAAGTGGCTTGGTTCTGCAGTGAGTTGTTAGTTGCAGTAGTAGTAGTAGTATTATATTATAGAAAGATAGTTTGGTCGTCGTAATTACTCACACCCAGCTTGTGTAAGCCTTTGATTAGCATTGTTTTAAGCCTCTATCGTTAGAGATGGATTTAACCTCCTCAAACCGTACAAAGTGGTCAGGATGGTGAAAAACATGCTGTGTCAAAGACGAAACAAAAGTATCCGGGGGCTTTCTGAATTTGGGCTAACGAAGGCTTAGAAATAAAAAAAAGACATCTTTGGGAATCTTTCAACAAATACACACTATGGAAATTCAAATATTGATTCAAAGTTCAAACTATAATTTCACTCTAAAAATGAGCCCAAAGTCAATAATCGTAATAAGGTCTTGAAAAATTGCAAGGGGATTAGTGTAAATACAAGACAAAAAATCAGCAGCATTGGATGTCAACCAAAGGATTGTTTCTTAACTGTATAATTAAATTCATGTCACAAGTTCATTTTCTTATTATTTTATCCAGTGGTTTTTGTGTGTTTATAACAGCATTCTCAAGCTGTCATGACTATATCTACCGCCTTGTTACCTGCTTGATTCGTACGCATAACAAAGTTATGCGTACGAATAGATACATATAGTAGTGTATAGATTATACACTAACTCTTTATTGTGGCTGTACGTTTCACCACAGGAATGAAATAGCACAAGTCCAAGAGACGTGGCAGGTGGGCTGGCCGAACGACAAATAACACGTCAGAGAAAACAGTCCAATGAGAATAATCGAGGGTTAGTAATCGGTCGTCAGGAAGTATCTTACAAAGCAGGGGAAGCTTCGCTTTCCGCTCAACTAACCTGCGCAGTTTAAGAGAGGTCCCTCTTGGCGGGTAAACCCGCTCTTGCGGTGGGCAACTGCCCCTCTTCTGCCTGCGTAGTAAGACAATTTCCTTTATAATCTTTTCTAATCACATTCATATATTTCTTATAATTACTATTATGTTTCCAAATAACTAGCAAATGAAAAATAATCCTTTTTATATAAGTCAGTAAATATAGGTCAGGATTATATGTCACTATAATGTCACCTTAGTCAATTGCTGCGAAACGCCAAATTGTTTCAGTTAAAAAGTTTATAGACTTAATGCTGTTCGTATACACAATCTTTAATTTTAGAAAATGTCCAAAAATGTCAATATATGAATTAGAAAGGGGAAGTAATTCTGTAAAAAAAAAGAGTAAAAAACCCCCCAAAAAATTAAAGAAATAGCCAAAATCCAATAATGAAATTGTCCAAATTTTGGCGGTAAAAGGAAATTCAAAGAGATAAAGAACTGTTTCCTATGTTAATTATGCAACTAAATTGTAGTTAAATGCCTATGTGCTATTATATCACTGTTCAGGGCCAAGAAAAAAACAGCCAAAACCTAACTCAATATCTGCACATGAAATTTTGGAACTCCCAAATTTTTACCATCAAGATTTAGCATAAGTGGGGCAATAAGATTGTTCATAAGTTGATTTTTTTTTATATTTACTTGATTTTTTTGCAATCCATTTGCGAATCTAATTTATTGAAAAAGCCTTATAAAAGCGCTAAAATAAATAAACATAGGATTATATGCGATTTGTCCCAGTCCTGCACAAAGAACTGAGTGTGTATTCTCAACCTCATATAATGACTCCTGACCTGTCTTTAATAGTCCCTCGAGATATACCTGAAGACTCATATCCCGCTCAGGGGTGTTTTTGGAAATCCTCCAGAAATGCAAAAAAGGCATTTGAGTGGATACAACGCTCATATTAAGATATTAAGTTCTTATCCAGTAAAAACGATATGATAAGTTTTGGCCGCGTGCCACTGAATTGTATGATATTAGACTAAAACTATTTTTAGTATTTGAGTGCTACAAGCTAATTGACCATTTTCAGCCGTGTCCCAATCTTAAAATAACTCTTGTCTTTTGTTTTAGTCTCAACTGCATAGAATCCGCCTTGGCTTAGACATTCCCTCCCATGCTCAAGAAATAGTTGAAGACACTGAAGATGTCACTGAACCACCACCTTTGAGCTCAGATGCTTTATTTGACCATTTACTTGATAGAGAAAGGATGCCATCTGTTTCTGAATATGCTAGCTTGGAGGAGATAGGAAAGCGTACTCCCAAGCCGGTAATTTCTTCGCTGTTTTTTATTCGTAGAATTGTCTTTCTGATTCAGTAGATTTTTATAGGATAATTCTGGTGCTCCAAGTTATCCAGTGCAAAATAAAATAGTCTCATGCAACAGAAAACTTGCTTGGAGTTGTAAACTCTTTGACTCTACAGTCAGGGCATGGTTAAGACTTCATTTCAAGAAAGAGAAGGGCTCAACCATGGACAAGTTTATGATTTCTAAATCACATTATATTTTTTAATATTATTGATATAAGAAATTTTTGCTTGTTTTTGAATTATAGGGATTTAGACAGATAAAAAAATTTATTTCCATACAATAGTTAAATGAGAAAAAAAATGTTACAATTCCTTATAAAGCTAAACTTTTAAAAGAAACTTTAGATTCAGGAAAAATATGCGGAAACAGTTAGGATTAACTTTTTAAAGGTATGATACAACAAAAATTGAAAATAAAAATGCAAATTTCAGAAGCAAAAGGGATTCCGCCAGGGTACCTAGCGAAAAAATATATTCCTTTCTAAAGAAAAAAATATAAATCAAACTGTCTTTAACCTTTTCTTGCTTGAATTAACTTCAATTGTCGTAGCCTGTGTGAAAGATTTTCATATAGAAAATTATTTCATTTTGCTCTAATTTCCTATCAGAAGTGATAAACATATTCATTCTGTTGGACATGTGTATTATTATATATTTAGTTTAAATTGTAATATCATTTTGAACTGGATTTGTGTTAAGTATGTTATCATTAGGAGGAGTGTTCAGTACTTTTGGAAAACAACTATACAAATTTTTCAGGCATCAATCTTCTTTTTTTTCCTGCAAGTGTTAGTTTTTCATCTTTTATGTTATACTATTCTATATCTTAGTCTTTCGTTCGTTTTTTTTTTTTTTTTTTTTTTTTTTTTTTTGCTTTGTTTATAATAAAATTAGGTTTTGAAGAATTCGGGCTTTTAGTTTATTTTATTCACTGTCTTAACTTAAATTTTAGCCCTGTCATATACTTCTATATCTTCACTCTATTTATAAATGGAAGGCGGTGATGTGTTCCAACTGTCTGTGTGAGTTATTTCAGTTTATTGAAACCAAAAGAAAGGGGAAATATTCATACATACAAAAAGCAGAGATAATCAGGAAAATTTTGAAGATAGTGAATAACATGGTAGTACAATCTATTCGAATATTTCGGTTGTAAATTCAACAGACGTCATCATTTAAATTCAAAGTAAAACAAATAAGAAGAAAACAAAAATAGTCAAAAAATCACATCAAAAAAACAAATTTTTTAACTAAAATCATAGAATAAGTCTCTTTTAAAGTCTATGCTTCCTCCCCTTACATAGGTTCAGCCAATATTGACAGAACAAAAGAGATATTCATTCACGCTACCTGGTTTGACTAAAAATTGGAACAATTTCTTATTACAACTTTTGCTCTTTCTGCTGGCTCCTAATATTTATTTTGATTGACTCCTAATTTTATTTTATCGTGTATTAAACTGTTTTCTGTAATTAATTTTGTGTACATAGGGTTTAGTGTGTACTCACCCAGGTCTCTATTTATGGATGTATTGTTATTTAGTTTTCGCTTGATTTTAATTGCTTCATGGACAATTTGTTTGAATCCTAGGTCATTTCTAGTTAGAATTATTTCGTCGAATAACACAGAATGGTTCGGATTATCGAAAATATAGTTGCTTAAAGCTGAATCAAAAGATGCTGAGCTATCATTAGATTTTAAGGTTTTTTTCTACTTTCTTTGTGCTGCTCTAACTTTGATTTTCTACCAACATAATAATTTCCACAGCTACACGGTATTTGATATACTCCTCTTTGAGGAGTAATTTCCACAGCTACACGGTATTTGATATACTCCTTTTTGAGGAGTAACTGGGTTTTATCATAATCAGAATTGAGAAGATTCATGTCAAGTAAGTTAGGTTTTAAGACAACAGATAAATTTTTTCAGTTTTGAAGTAACTGAAGCTTCTTTTCAGTTTTGAAGTAATTTTTGGAATGTTAGGCAGGTAAATCACGTTTGTGGCTTTGTTCAAATCATCTACAGGTATGGAACTTAGGGCCTTATGATAATGTAAATTTATTCTTTGAACAATAACAGTATTAATGGCATAAATAAGGTAACCATTGAAAAAAAGTGTGTCTTTAATAAAATCCAATTCTTTTTGAATATACGGCTTTGAACATATATTAAGTACTCCATCCACAAGAGATATTACCACGCCTCTTTTAGCCTGTGGAGGATGGTTAGGCTTGAAATATTGCAATAAGGAATAGTCCGAATTGTTAATCAAATCATGTAGCTTGAATGAATAACTCTTTTGTTTTGTCAGTCTTGGTTGAACAATGTAAGGTGAGAACCTGGAATCTTTTAAAGGAATCCATTTTATGATTTTAGTTGAAAAAATTGTATTATTTCTGTGACTTTTTGAGTAAGTTTGTTTTCTTTTTATTTGTTCTGTAGTGTATTCTGCTGATGACAGGTATTAAATATATAGCCGAAATATTCGAATAGATTGTACTATTTTGATATCCACTGTCTTCACAAATTTCCTCATTATCTTCTCTTTTTCTGTATGATGGAAAGGTAGTGTGGTCTTTGTCATAATTAATGCCCATACAACTTGTTCAAAGCTTGGAGGTTTTCTACTCTTACTACTGCTACTAATAACTCATCGCAGTACTGAGCTGCCAAAATACGACATTGCTGTGTAGACTGCCCGCTTGTGAAGCTCCTACCTTATTTAAATATTTTGCTATTTCTTCTTCCGAAATATTCGAATACATCTTGCTATTCGTTTAGCCCAGGCTGGATTGTCTGTTCTTACCTTTTCATTATTATAGGTTTTTGCTGTTCTTGGTAAATCGTTTAAACAGCTTCCCCTTACACAGTCGTATGGGCTTTATAAATTTGCTTACTTTGATTCATTCAGGCATTGAAATTATCAATACACAGGTCGATAAAACTAGGTGATGAGATTTTTCTGTGTGAAACGTATAGAGAAAACAAAACCAAAAGGACAGTTAGCCTTGTTGAACTTGCCTGCAGACTTTATTCTCTAGTCTATATAGTTGCATATTTAAACAGGCTGCTTCAATTGTAGACGTGATGATTTATAATAGTCTACCCCCTTCTTCCTTCTTTCAATAAATACCACCTATAGTAGGCTAGGCTCAGGCAACCAGAGAAAAAAACAAGCAACCCATTTTAGTTAATCCTCTTTAGATTTTGTATGTTTATGTTATACATTATTTGTTCTTTAGTGTATTATTTGATGTTGTTGTAGTACTTCTGGTACATATTAGCATTATATATATTGTCCATTTTTATTTATATTGTCCATTTTATTTTCATTTTTCTTACATATTACCGTATAATATTATGTGGTTTCATGGAATTTTGTACCTTGAGATACAGAGTTTATCGTTAAATTATAGACTGCGGTTCTGAGTACTCTGGCTCTTAGATTATAGACTGTGACTCTAAAAAGTCTGAAAATACAATGCCCATCCATTGAATTTTACAAGATTTTAATCTTTTTGCTTCCTAAAATTAAAAAGAAAATTAAATACTGGAATTTGACTGTTTCTTAAAATTTGTTAAACAGAAATCGTTTGCTATTATTAATTTTAGTCTAGTCATCATAGATTATGAAGAGAAAATTGAAATAAGTTGTCTCGTCATTTGGTAAAATAGCAAAAGGACTAAAAAAATTTTTTAGAATTGTATCTGGATCATAAGTAAATAAACATACTTATTTGAAAATGATGCCTTTTCATAGTTAGAATTAAAGATGCCTCTTACTGCATGGTACGCGTAAAAGAGCCCAACGTCTTAAATTATCCCTCCTTACAGACTCGGGCATGGTCCTTAAGAACCATTTATAAAGAAGGTGACATCCATATAAAGAAATGAAAAGGTGAACATTTGCTTTTGTTTTGATAATTACGAATTATCGGACGCGATCAATTTTTCCCACTTTTCATTATGCAGATAGATCACTTTTATATCTTTCTGCTGAAGTCAAGGTCTCTCTTTGTTACCGTGTTTTGATTCTAACTTAAATATATCCGATAAGTTTTGCTGGGGATAGCCCTCCCCCCAAAACAGATGTCAAAATGATTACAGCCTTTAATGTTTTCCTATATTTTTCGTTTGATTCTTGTCTGTTTGGGCGGGGGGGGGGGGTAATGGAAAAACTTTATCCATCCTCACTCGATCAAAATTGCCCTTTGCTGCGTGTAAGCCTGTTCTTTTATCGCCCAGCTTCTTAAACAAAAATTTTATTCAAACATTATTTTAATTAACCTCTTTCTCTTTGTTTTGATGTCTCCCTTTCAAGCTGAAAAAAAGAAGAAAAAAAGCTACGTTAAAATTTAAAATTTTAGCTGCTAAAAAATTTGCTAATTTAGTGTTTTAAGCTGTTGCGACACGAAACCTGAATTTGAATATTCTGTTATTCGTAATATTTTTTTCTGAATAAAGTATTATTTTATCTTCTATTTTACTAAGAGACATCGCAAAAGCCTATTTTATCTTGTATTTTAACGAGAGATGTCGTAAGATTTCATTTTCAGCTAATGTTTTGTTTTTATACAGGTTTTTATTATTAATATTGTAACTTTTCAGGTAATGACGGAAGAGCTGCGAAGAAAAATTGAAGAAAATAGAAGAAAAGCTGTTGAAAGGCTGAAAGCTAAGCAGGGTTCATCCGAACTCAGTGTAGCAACCAGTGCGGGCTTGGCGTCAACCTATGCTCACATTGAAAAGCCGATTCAAGTCAATGCCAATGGTTCAACCAGCCAAAACGATGCTGCATCTGAAACTGCAAATTCTAGTTTTAATTTTGAGGAAGAGCAGCGAATAGGAGCTGAAGAGTTAGTTGAGTCCCTTCCGATAGAAATAGCTAATGGAGTTGGACCTAAATCCAAAGCCTATGAAAGGCATGTCGTGGAACCTCTTTTTGAATCCAATTGTGGCACTGAGAATCAAGAATTTGATGATACAAAACTTACAGCAACAGAAGAATCAGTCGTATCTTATGTCGTAGTAGATGATAATAGTGAAGGCAGTTCTAAATTGCAACAGAATAATAGGCATATAGGCGAACCTTTGGCTGATTTGGATAGTGATGATGATACTAGAGTGTCTGCTCCTAAAAAGCGTAGAGTGGCAATTATTGAAAGCGATAGTGACTGATCCTTTTACAGATTTTTTCAAAATTATAGTGTGAAAAAAAACTGCAAATTTGGTTTTTATTCATTTTCTTATTTTAAATAAATAGTATGTGCTAAAAGATTTCCTTGCTAGTCTGGTGACCTTTGTATATGCTTTCTTTTTGCTTTTTTTTTCTGTATATGCTTTCTTTTTTATTAGGATGTTGTTGTCAAAATCAGACATTACATGAGATCCGACAATATATATTTGAATTTGAAAAAAGAGCACAATCTGACGCCCATAATAGCTTGTTTTTTAGACATTTTCTCACTGTCATCAATACTAGGGAATTGACACGAGCGTTAGCATTGCACTATATTTGATTTTTGTACAGTATTAATTTTCACTGTTGTACTTAAAAACAATTTCAGGGAATTCTTGTGCTGAAGATCAAAGGAACTGGCTCGTATATTTGTTCAAAAATAAGTTGGAAAGAAAAAAGATTGTGCTAACGGGCTTTTTCCTAAGGTGTATGTACTGTATAGGCGAGAGGGATGATTGCATATAGTTGAGATGAAAAACGTTCAATGCCTCTAGCTCAATATCTATATACCAAGTTTTGCTGATACACTCTTTTTTTTACTGATTTCCTAAATTATGTCTGCTGGGTGTCACACAGGACACCCACTTGAGTATCCGATAAATATCCTTTCCTTTTTTATACAAGTTTGCTTTTTCTTTTTCTGATGTTCTTTAAAATCCCTTGATTGTATCAAGATTCTTCTTCTTTTCATTCTACTTTAACATTAATGCTTGATTATTAGATTTTTTCCGTCTGACAACGCTTAAGTCATATCACTGCAAGTTATTTTGGCAAAAATAAGTTCACGGTTTCAGAGCGTGGAATTAAAATGGGTGAATTTGGTGATAAAGGTCCTGCTCGTTTCACTATTCTCTGATTATCCGAGTCCTCTTCACCCTGCGAACGCGTGCAATTATCTCCGTGTATATTTTTAGCATTTTTTAGTTAGTCTTGTATCTGCTGCTGAGAAAAATATATGTGAGTATTTTTATTATCTTAGGTTATTTTTTATTTTAGGTATTATTAAAGTTGTCTTTCCTTTACCTGAGTTAGGTTTGGAGATTTGGCGGAATTTATTGGTTCACCCTGAGTTTGTGGTCCCGCGGCTCGGTAGCTGTATACGTAGAGTCAGGGAATACCAGAGCACTGGTTTTTTAACGCTCCGATATGCGGCCGCGCAGAAGTAAGCTAGAGGTGCTAGTCCGTAGCAGTAGACTATAGGAAAGTTCTCTTGTTTATATAATTACGTGTGGGCTACCTTCTTCGGTGTCCTAACACTTCTTACAGTAATAACGTCCTCGAAGAAAATACTATTCCCTTGAAAAGTTTCAAGCAATTATTTCTTCACTCCTGTAAAATACTGTAATTATGTTACTTATGACAAATTGTGTTTTACGAACATTATCCATAACATAATTATACTTAAGTTAAGAACTAAATATTATAAATGGTAATATTTATTTCTCTTTCAGTACTTATGCCTTCTGGGTCTCAATCAACTAGGATCAGTTTTCTTTTACATAGGGCTTGCTGATAGCAGTAAGTATTTTTTTTCCTTTACAATTTATGAAACTATGGATCTAAGATATCAGTCATTTACTTACATTAAATATTTTAGTAAATGTATATGTATACAAAAGAAACTTAAAACCTTAGTAAAGAAGATTCTAGAAGCTATTTATTCATTTATCGCATGTAGCTAAACCACATCTTATTCAAATTAGATATTAACAAAAAAAATAAAGGAACGACATTAAAACTTAAACGAACATAAATTATTCCATATATGAGGGGGGGGGGATGCCCCTCCTAGACCATTAGCTCTTTGCACGAAAGATTCACCTTTGTCCAAATTCCTTTAAAACGACTGCTTTAAGATAAAACTTTAGTGTAAAGAATGGGGGATTGAGAAGGGGGTAGTCCTCAAATCGGGAATGATTTCTGTTCATTTTAGGTTTTAACGTCGTTCCTCATTTTAAATTGAAAAAAAAACTTTTGCATTTAATTTCTTATCTTTTTTTCAAATCATGCTCAGAAGTATGCAAGATTTGATTGGGACTAGTGCCCTCAGAAATAGAGTAGATTTTTTCAAGTTCGTAACTTCTGTTGAGTGGCTTTAAGCTTGAAGAATTTTATGTCTTTGAAAAAACCCTGGAAATTGGGTTTTTATAATATCTATTATTCTTCAAAACAATATTTTAAAGTTATAGTTACTATAAGTACGAATCACACCTTGCTTGCAGTTCGTTGCCACATAACTGTTTAATGTATAAAAAATAAACCCAAACTCAATGTTTCTATTTGAACGTCGATGAAATAAGTTTATGGTTATACTTATCCCTCCCCCCTCGTGAGAAATCCCCGACAACATGAAAGATGTCCCTCAATGTTCCGCCTTGTGTGCCGGCAAGCATATGATTGTAATATTTTAGGCTATAAAGAAAACATTTTTTTGCAATAAGAATAAAGTTATCGCCTCGCTTCACCTATATTCAGGCTTAATCAAAATGAAAGGAGATTAGAGATTAATTTGTAACTCGAACACAGATTTAAAGAAATAAAGATCGAGAATTGTTTTGCTAAAACCATTGAAAATATCGGACCAAAAGCAACGAATGTTCCGGGAGGATAACCGCCTCCCTTCTTTTGCGCTGTCAGAGAAATTGTATTCATCCCTGATATAAATCTTTGATACTTTATTCATCTGGGAGATAAATCCTGCATCACTTTTGTATTCACAAAATGACACGTGCCCCCAACCCCTCAGATCTAAAAGAGCTTGCGCACAATAAGCACTGATTCAAATTAGGCGACATGTGACCTAGCTTCCCTAGGTAATTAATTGCATTCGCTTGCATGGCGAATAAAAAAAAATTACCAATCAATCATACACCTGTACCGAATGAGAGCTTTGGATTTTACTAATCGTATATATTATTGTTGAGCTATTTTAGACTTCATTTGTTGTCTTTTGATTGGCTTTTCACGTTGTTTAGTTTTAGATATTTTATCCTTCCGATTTTTTTTTTTTTTTTTTTTTTTTTTTTGACTTTCCTCTTTGTTCGGTTTTGATCAGTTTGGTTTTATCTGAGTTGTCTCAGTCACATTTTTTGGCATTTTTGCTAATGTCTCTGGTAGCGCTGATGAAGGGAGGTAGGTGGTTGTCCTCCCGTAATATTCGATATTTTCGTCCAGTATTTTCGTTGGCCTTAAAGATCTCACTCTCGGTCTTTGTTTCTTCAGATTTTTTTTTTTTTTATAACAGGCCAATTTGGTTATCAAATCATTTTATAACTCCTACGCATCCCCTACCTATACCCTCTTCAATATTTACCAGAATGCTCATGGAAAGTTAAAAAATTTGGATAGCAGAAAATCACACTTTGCGTCGGCACTGTGTTGTGGCTACTTAAAAAGAACACTCGAACTTTTAATTTTCTTTTAAATGAGCAATCTTCTGACTTTCTAGAATTGTTGGTTTAATACTATAACCCCTGGGGAAAAAACAAAGAAATTAAAATACATCTTTTATCTTCCATCTTGAAAAAAAATATGAAATTATATTATATCTAGATGAGAGCTTGAAACCTCTACAAAAGGGTTCTCTGAGATGCTGAATTTGATAGTTTACTGTTCCTCAAGATCATTTTGCTTTGGAGTCTTTTCCGCCTTTTTTAAAAATCTGGTGAGTTTTTCCAGGCTCGTAGCTTTTGATGGGTAACTTTAAATTTGATCTATTTTATAAATTTGGAATCATAAGCACTGTAATAGTGCTGTCATAGGCAGTGCTATTGCGCCGCCTAAGTAAGGAGCGATATGGGCATATATTTTTTTCACCAAGGCACTTTGTACAGAAGGAATTGTCTTAGAAACTTCGGAAGAAGCTCATACGCCTGGAACTTGAAAGTTCTAGTGTCCTTTTTAAGGGTAAAAAGTGATTGGAGGGCAATCAGCCCCCCTCCCACGCCCATATAGTTCCAAAACACATCCAATCAAAATTTTGAGATAGGCATTTGTTGAATAAAGTTGAAAGATCCAGAAACTGTGTCTCCTGGGATGTCATCCCCCCCCACCCTCATAGCCCTCGGGGCAAGGGCTGTAAATTATGCAATTTGCCCATTGTTTACATATAATATTTTTAATTGGAAAAGAGGTATGTTTGACCTTTAGTATTCAAAGAGACCAAGGGATTCAGGTGAAACTTTCAGATAATGTTAAGGGAAGTGTGTTACCTACCTTAGTTACCTACCAAGTGTTGGACTAAATTAAAACATTTTATTTGCATACTGGTTTTCAAAAGGGCAAATATCAGGAATGACCGAGAGTATTAAGTTGGAACTTTAAGGAAATGGTGAGGGAGTTAAGCAGTTGACCAAAAAGGCAATATTTGCCCGTTACTACTACTCCTACTACTACCACTAGTACTACTGCTACTACAACTACTGCTTCTGTTGCGATTACTACTAAGGCTGAGGGCATGGATGTGATAATGAATGAATATTGAGGATAAAGAAGAACTAAATCAAAACATAATATGTGCATACAGATTGTCAAAAAGGCGTATCAGCAATATTTTATGAACAACTTGCTGTATTAAGCTGAAACTCCCAGGGCATCACGAGGCGGATGTTCGACTGACTAAAAGGCCATATGTGAGCTACTAATACAGCTGAAACTACTGTTGCTGCTACTACTAATACAACACAACTACTGCTGCTGCTCCTACTTCTACTACCAATATGCTACTGCTACTACTGTGATACAACTACTACTACTAACAAGTCAACGCAGCACCAAGCTGACTGAGGCCAACACAGCTACGCAAGCTCCTCCTCCATTCCAATCTATTTAATGCCTCAGTTTTTACACCCGCCCACGAAGTTCCCATTTCCCTTAAATCTTTTTTTATGACGTCCTCCCACCCCAGACGAGGACGACCTGCTTTCCGTTCAGCCCTAGACGGTTGGCCGAAAAGAACAATCTTCGGCAATCTGTCATCCTTCATCCGCACAACGTGCCCTAGCCGCCTCAACCTTTCTTTCATTATAGCCCTAGAGAGCGGTATTGAACCACATTTTACGTATAGCCTATTATTTGAAATACGGTCAGTCAGCCGGGTACCCAGAACAATCCTTAAGGAATTTCTCTGGAAAACATCTAGCAAAGCTTCATCCGCTTTCCTGAGTGCCCATGCTTCAGAGCCATATTTGACCACTGTCATCACTGTACCTTCTAATATTCTAATCTTGGTTTGCAGACTTATCTTCCTGTTCTGCCAAACTTTTTTTAAATGTGAGAAAACACCCTGAGCCTTGGCTATTCTACTTTTAACATCTTCACTGCTCCCACCATCTTTACTAATAATACTACCAAGGTAAGTGAAGCTGCCCACCTGATCAATATTTTCATTATCCAACGTCACCTTTCCATCTTCACTTATTCCTAGCCTTAGTGACTTAGTCTTTATAACATTAATTTTCAAACATATTCTAGCGCCCTGAACTCGCAAAACCTCTAAAACCTCATTCATTTTGCTCACACTTTCATCTAGGATGCTTAAATCATCAACATAATCTAAGTCCAGGAGACTTTTTCTTCCCTATTTGATTCCGTGGTCTCCCATTGCCTTTCCTGTGCTCCTTAAGACAAAGTTCATCAACATAATCCATATAAAGGGGGATAGAACACAACCCTGCTTAACTCCTGATTTAACACAAAACCAGCTGCTAACCTCATTTCCTACCTTAACCGCAGCAGTGTTATTCTCGTTCATAGCACTAATCACTTTAATGTATTTGTCTGGTATACCATACAGGGATAAAACCTTTACTAAAGCTCTTCTATCAACAGAATCGAACGCTTGTTCATAATCTATAAAACTGAGGACCAAAGGCGTTTGACAACTCAGGCACTTCTCAATTATTAGCCTAAGAGTGAAAATTTGGTCGACACATCCTCTACCTTTTCTAAAACCGCACTGCTCTTCTCTTAAAACTTTGTCTACGGCATCTCTTAGTCTAAAAAGTATCATATAACTAAGTAATTTACTACCTACAGAGACTAGACTAATGCCTCGATAATTACCACACTCACTTTTATCACCTTTCTAATAAAATGGCTTAATTAAGGTTTTCCTAAAATCGTTAGGTACTTCCCCTTTTTCAAAAATCATATTCATAATCTTCAGTAACTTATTTCTAACCTAAGAGCCACCGTATTTAATAAACTCATTTACCACCCTATCAGCACCTGGAGCCTTATTATTTCTAAATCCTTTTAGTACTGTCGCTAATTCTTCCTCACAAAACAAATCTTCCTTCACATCCAAGGCATCACAAACAATTTCATTTTCCTCTACATCTTTTCCTACAACTCTATCTCGGTTAAGCAAATTCTCAAAATGTTCGGCCCATCTCTCTAGTTCTTTTCTTATCGCTAATTGTGGCCCCATTCCTATCTTTAACTGGGCCAAGTCCGGATTTACTACTCCGTCTCAATTTATTAACATGCCAGTACAATATTTTAGTATTATGCCGTCTAGCTGCATCTTCCAGATCCTCGGCAATTTTATCCATGGCCTCCACTCCACACCTCCTTATTTCATATTTTAATGCTTTCTCCACTTCCCTTACATTCCTTTTGTTTTCATGTGACCTATCACTCAGATAATTCTTGTACAAGTCCTTTCTCCTTTCTATTAAACATAAAGCTTTTTCACTGATATTCTTAGCTGCAGTTCTAGCTTTCTTCCCTAATATACCTTCAGCAACTTCACAAATTATTTTTCTAAAATTATTCCAACCATCTTCCACATTATCAAATTTTAAACTCTGAAGTTTAGGTTTCGACTGTTCCTGGAAAATTTCCCTCAAATTCTCATCCTGGAGTCTTCCAACATCATAACTTCCCGGGAGGTAACTAATAAGGGACTAATAATACTAGTACTAATAAGGGCAAGAGCATACAGGTAAAAAAAAAATAAAGAGAATATTGAGGTGGAAAATGTGCGTGCAGGTTGTCGAAAGAGCATATCTGAAGAATAGCTTAGGGTATTGAGTTGTAACTTTCAGGGAATGCTTTGGGGGAAGACAGTTGACCAATATATGCACGCTACTATTAACACTGCTGCAACTACTACTAATACTTCTCCAGTAACCGCTTCTATTGCAACCACTACTAAGGCCAAGAGTATTAAGATGAAAAATTCTGGAAATGCTAAGAGAGACATTGAACTAATTCAAAACACACTATGAGCATGCATGTTGTCAAAAGGACATGCCCCAGGAACTGTTTACGTAAATAAGTTACAGCTTATTAAAAGGGAATATCTACAACATCACAGCAACGGCTTATTCTATGAAGTTGAAACTTTCAGGGCTTGATGAGGGGGATGTTCGACTAACCTAAAGGTAAAATGTACACACTACTCCTACTAATACCACTAGTGCTACTACTGTTAGTACTACTGCTAATACTATTCCTACTGCTGCTGTAACTACTGCTACAACTAAGGTTAAGGGTATAAAGGTGAAAATTTCAGGGAACATCAATGAGGAAGTTGAAAAGAATCAAAACATGCTCTGTGCATGCAGATTGTCAAAAGTCCATATCAACATTATCTTGAGAACGGCTAGAAGCATGAATTTAAGAATTTCTGGGCTTGTTGTGGGGATATTGGACTAACAAAAGGTGACCAAAGTAAAGAGCGAAGTGTGCATAACGTAGTATTTATTTTATTTCTTTATTTTTTTCACCAAGGCACATTGCATAGACAGAACTGTAGAAATTTTGGAAGCAGCTCATTTGATTTGAAATTGGAAGTTTTAGTACCCCTTTTAAGAATCAAAAGTGATTGGAGGGCAATCAGCCTCTCCCCTACCTCCAATCCCCTTTTTTCTCTTAAACACATCCAATAAAAATTTTGAGACAGCAATTTCATTGAGCATAGTTGAAAGGTCCAATAACTGTGTCTCTGGAAATGTCAGCCCCCCAGAGCCTGCAAAGCAAGGGCTACAAGTTATGCAATCCACCAATTTTTTACATACATTATTTGTTATTAGGAAAGGGGAGCATGTTTGACCTTTGGTGTTCAAAAAGGTGAAGGGCATTCAAGTGCAGTTTTCAGAGAATTTTGAGGAGAGTGTTGAACTAAATCAAAACATGTTGTGTCCATGCAGGTTGTCGTAAAGGACGTAACCCAAGAATGAGTGAGAGTGTTAAGTTGGAGCTTTCAGGGAATGCTAAAGGGGATGATCAATCGGCTATAAAGGCAATATTTTCATGCTACTGCTGCTACTACTTCTACTGCTTCTGTAGTGATTACTACTAAGGCTGAGGATATTGAGATGAAAACTTGAGAAAATGTTGAGGCGAAAGTTTAAATAAATCAGAACATACTACAGATTGCCAGAAGTGCGTATGTATTGGGAACGGCTTACCACATCAAGCTGAAGCTTCCAGGGCATGACGAGGGGGATTATCAACGAACCAACCGGCAATGTGTCCATACTACTACTGCTAGTAATGCCACTGCTACCACTGTTTGTACTACTACTAATACAACATAACTACTGCTACTACTCCTAATTTTACTACCAATATCATACTAGCACTACTATGGCTATGAAGAGTGTATGAAGATGAATATTTGAGGGAATGTTGAGGAAAAAGTTGAACTAAATCAAAAGACTAATTGCATGCAGGTTTGCAAAAGGGTGCTTTTCAGGAATCGCTTAGGGTATTAAGTTGGAGCTTTCTGTAAATTCTTAGGAGGAAGATAATTTGAGGAAAAGGCAAATTGTGCACGCTTCTTCTAATACTGCTAAGCTACTACTGCTACTCCAACTACTACTTCTATTGCAACTAACACTAAGGCTAATAGCATCAAGATGAAAATTTTAGAGAATCTTGAAGGGGAAGAGGGGGGAACTAGATTAAAACATACCATGGGCAAACAGGTTATCAAAACGGTATATTGGCAATATTATAGCAAGGACCTATAGCACTAAGTTGAAAATTTCAGGGTCTGATGAGGGGGATTTTTAAATGACCAAAAGGCAACATTTTACTACAGCCACTAAGCTTACAACTACTTCTACCAGTAATACACCTACTATTATTACTGTGACTGCTGTTACAACTAAGGCTTATGCTATAAAGCTGAATATTTCAGGAAATATTAACTGGGAAGTTGAACTGAATCAAAACACTGTGTGCATGCAGGTTGTCAAAAGGGTGTATCGGTAATATCTTAAGAACGGCTTGGGATATGAAATTGAAACTTACAGGGCTTGTTGTAAAGGATGTTTTACTAACCAAAAAGCAATATTTAGATGGTACTACTACTAACTCTACTACTGCTAATACTACTAGGCCTATTATTACTACTGCTACCACTAATATTGCTACCAAAGCTAAAAGGATCGAGATAAAAATTTTAGACTGAGCTGAGGTAGCGTTGAAGTTAATCAAAACACTTTTTTGTGTATGTAGATCGTCAAAAGGATGTATCAGCAAGGCCCCAGAAACTGTTACAGAATTAAGTTGAATTTTATAAAAACAAAAGGTGCCATGGTTAGGCTGCTACTAATGGTACTACTAAAACTATTACTACTACTGAAGCTAAGGGTATTAAG